>JARKHS020016630.1:0-172500 GCA_030143305.2 Amblyomma americanum
TGATTTTCATCAAACCATTATGCTATAGAAGCAAAAGGAAAAAGAACTGTTCACCCTAAAGTATAATTGTTGCGTCAGCCAGAATGGGGAAATTGTTGATGACAGCTGTGAATACCCAGCTCGGAAGCTGCGTGCAATCGTTTGATGGAATAATAAGAACAGTAGATCTGCTACAAAGCAAAGGGTCTACCTAGGCCCCACAAGAGCTAACAGCCACAGATTTGCCTCAACAGTGGAGGGTGCCATGATGTTCTAATATTGTAGCGTGCTCCATATGTACTGCTGATTGGCGCAGCATGAGGAAAAGGGGTGTCAGCCTTCCCAAGATTCCAATACCAAGACTGGAGGCGCTGCCTCCGCACTACGGAAGAACAAGAAGCGGCAAAAGAGGAGTTTGCTAAAGCACTGCTCCGACTCAATCCAGAAGAAGAGTTTGCCCAAGCACTACTGCTGACACCCAACCAGCTCTCTAAAAAACAAAACGCGGTCCTGCACTTGCATCGTCATCATTGCCGTACCAGCAGACCCTACGTCAATATGGTTTTTAAGGCATGTCATAATTTCTCAGTGCTGGTTGTAATTTGTCCCCTCAGAGCGTACGTAATTCTTGCTACACAGAGAGCTATCTGCTCACCAATTCCAGGCATAGTGCGTCAGTTAGCTTCACTTGCGGCCAGCGGAGGAGTGACCCCGATAATGGACTTCCGATCGAGCATTTAGATTGACGCAAATATACAAGAAACCGTGGATTGAACCAAAGGTCGGTACACACGTCAATGTGGCATGGTGGTGATGTCGGCTTCCACCATAATAAGAAAATTGACCCAATGGGTGATTCAAGGCCTGATTTCGCAAGTAAACTGTTCCGCGCGTTGACGGAGCAGCTGCACAAGTCCTCCGCCGCTGGCGCTCCGTCAAAGGTCAAAGGTTGCGTCTTCGCACATACCTCGGGTTTTTCAGCTTTTCTAGGGAAGTAGGGCTTTCGCGCTAGGAGGGCTGATGCAGACGACATGTGCTGCGCTGGTTTCGATAAGGCAGTGCTGCAAGCGAACCATTCCGAGCAGCGTTTCATATAGCACCGGTGCATGTGATTTTTTTTTTTTGATGTTCTCGATTTTCGAAGCTTCTCTTCAAGCAGAAAGTGTTCTGGAGCTAAAGTGCAGTGTTGGCAGAACAAAAATTGGTGGTGGTTTAGCTTTGGTTAAACCTGGAGTGACACGATAGCTACAGCTGTGCGAGTGGAACTTGTTCACGTGACCAACCACGTGACAGCGTGGCGGCGCAGTGGCACGAAATGCTACCGTAATGTAGCTATCCCTACAAAAGCGTTCGACAAAACCGTGCACGTGGTTTTATCGAACGTATTTAAAGCGTTAAGTTCTACCTCTCGCGTTTCGGCTCTCAGTGTTATGCTTTGTAACGCAAATCGTAACCCAGTTGTTGCCATGGTAACCGAGGTGGTTACATAGTGAAAAATAACAGGCGGCACAGTGATGCCCGAGCACCACAAGTCTGAACTCAATTGTGTCGTTCCGGTGCATACATCTCCTTCTGGCAGGCGTTAAAGACGGGCCACTTAGTCCCGACATTCGTATAACATTTGTGCCCCAACCGTTTGCTGCAGAATGTTGCAGATGACGTCATACGATTCAGCGTATCATGCAGCTAAGCTTACTAGTTAAGTTAGAGTCTATCTCGCTGCAGGGATTTGAACTTGCGACCTGAGTACCCCCCTTCCACGTCTTTACGAATCTTCATACGAACATTGCGGCTCAATCGTTCGTATTGCAGTATTTCTTGATAAATGGCAAAGCAGTAGCGGTTTATTGTATCGGCAGATAATAAACACGTTAGACAACGCTTGCCACTCATCGTATTCTGACGCCGTGGTGGTTCAGTGGTTATGGCGCTCTGCTGCTGATCCGAAAGACGCGGCCTCGATCCCGGCCGCGGAGGTGGAATTTCGATGGAGGCGATTTCAGGGCACATTAAAGAACCCTGGTGGACAAAATTCCCGGAGCCCTTCACTACGACGTCCCTCATAACCTTAGTCGCTTTGGGACGTTAAGCCCTCATGAACCATAAAGCAAACACCATATCCTGACTTCATCGTTAAGCTGCCCTGTAATGAAACTTTAAATGGCCTATTCACTTTTCTTTTGATAGCATACACTACAATGCAAGAGGAAAGCCGCTAGAGTGCTTTTTTATCACTATCGACGCCTGAATAGAAAGTGCGGCTGTGGAATGGCATCACCTGGTACCGGCTGGAAGCGCGTTATTGATGACTGCTGGCGCTGCTTGCCTTTTTACGTCAGTATCGCAAGATCACGTTGAAATGCGACACCATTTCAACGACAACGAGTCCAGCGATATTTATAGCAGCACTTCCTCTTTTCTGTCTGTCTCCCGCTTGGAGCAAATTTACTGTATGAGGAAGTTTTGTTTCTTACCCGCGCATGGTTTAGCGTGGCGAAACGCTGACACGTGCGTAAATATCATTATTTTTAGTGCTTATTCGCATTTTGTTTGTCACAAGCAATTAGGCGCCTTTGTTAAGCATTTGTCGAACATTTACAGACGATGGGTTTTGGTTTCAGACCCTTACAGTGCCGCCCATTTCTCCCCGACAGCGCTCGTATAATTTACCGAGGGTTAGGGAAACAGCCGTTCTCACCCGTCCAATAGCTTGGGAGTTGATTCCTCTATTAGCCGCACCATGTGACCGGATAGCAATACCTAAAGTGGGCATATTTTGACAAAGGCAACGCTTAAGCATGTTCGCTTAAACAGCAATGAAGCTTTGAACGAAGCCTTGTGACAATCGAGCGCTTTTGAATGGTGTCCGCATTCAGGAGAGGAGAGACGCCACAGGGTGGTTCCGACGGCCGGGCGTCGAGCGGGCATTTCCGGGGCAATAAATTTGATATCAATAACGAATGAGCCTTGCAAACAAGTATGCGGCCCCCAGAGCAAAAGAGCCATTTCTCAAGCTGCGTACTTCGACGCTTCTCGTTAAGACTTGGCAGCGGGCCAAGGCCGTTTTACGTCCTCTGGGCGCGGACCGCAGATTATGCCAAGAGCCGGAAGCAATGAGCGCTGCTCTGTTGGTTGACGGGAGGCGATTTTTTTTCAGGAGCAGGACGCAGCGCACTCGAAAACAGTTTTGAATTTAGTCGCATCAGTATTCGTTTTCTCAAAGTGAGCTGAAACTAAGCAGACTAGTAACGTTTTAACAATTTCTGGTCGCTCCTCGCGAAGCTCGGAGCGATCGATTCGCGTCCCTACTCAACGCATCGGCATCGAATGCGCCTCGCACTTTAGCTGCCAGTCTGCTACAACGGAAGAGTCGTCATAACCGCTCAGCGAAACGACACGTCACTAACCCTGCACTGCTGAAGCTCAGAACTTTTTATACTGTGTATTCCAATAGGCGGTGCGCTCCATCATTGAGATGATGTCCCCGAGGAAACAGTTTGAGCTGGCTTCGTTTCAAAAACCGGTGCGTTGGTGGGGCAGTAGTCGCGCTAGCTTTGGCAGTGCAAGGGATCACAAAGTGCCTGCCGCACACATATTGTTGTAGACTCGTCCGAAGGTGAAACTTGTGGCGACCATCGCGCCCTAAGGCCCTGAATCCAGTTTTATTGAACATTTATATAGGACGCTTATCTCAGGTACTTTATTAAAACTTCTTTTTGGGCGAAATGGGGTGCATATCAGTCTTGTAAAAACGCTGTAGTGCAGACACAGGCCAATAAAAAGATGACACACACACGCGCGCGCTCACGCACGCACACGCCCTAACTGACAACTGATTTTATTGGCGGAAGGCCATAACTTGTACAGACGGAAGTATACTGCGGGACAAAGATGGCAAATATGTGCAACAATTGTTGATGACAGATTCAGAACTTAGCAGGCTTGTGCGTGGAGAATTTTTAGTATTAATTCAGTTCTATTTGAAATATACTTTTATTGTTTTTCACAACCAACCGCTTTTCAAGCCCAAGAGTATTTGCATATATGGTCGTGTGTGGCTCTTATCCTTTGGCGACATTTTTCCAGCTAAGTTAGATAAGCTTTTAGATCGAATATTAGAGGAGGACCGGTTTAGAAGGTATTAAGCAAGTAGATGATTTCTTGCTACTTTTTAAAAAAGCAGACGAGATTCACCTGCCCCTCTACAGTAGGTGAAGTTTTAGCTACTTTTAACAAACATGGTCTTGGATTTAGTGTTAGCAATGAATTTCCCAACGTTTCGTTCTTGCAATTTTTAGATCTTACACTAACGTTCTAGTGGAACACACGTTTGCTGAGGCAGTTACCGTTGTCCTAAAAAGGCGTGGTTGTGATACGACTAGGCGCTCTTCAAGGCAATTAATATAGGAATGGCATCGCTTTGCATCGAATCCGCTCTTTAAAAAATCGTGCCCACATCAAATGTTCCAAGGTTTTATTAATAAGATAAACCGGATTTTGGCGGCAGGGTGTCGCCATTCGGTCCTTAATACCGTTTCCGAAGCCCTCCTTCAAAAATTTAAACGTGTAACAGAAAGCAAGACGGCTGAAGAGAATCGGTAGTCTCCTAGTCATGAGGCCACACAATCTTGTAAATTTCGCACAATCACATAAAAATGGGAAGCAGGCACGGTGTGTCTGTTTTTTTTCGGCTTGCAATAAGTTAGGAAAGCTGTGCGAACGTATTTGCTAGGTCAAATACATCGGCATGATTAAATTCATAAATTTTACTGTTTTGTTTTTATTTAAGTATTGTTTGCTCGATTTAAGACTGGCAACAACGGCCTTGAAGGCTGAAATTCCGCCTTCTATTCCATAATCGACAGGGCCGGGTAGAGTCAGAGTCGGGCTAGGTGACTCGCCTCTGTCAGCGAGGAATTAATCTATTAGTTCGAATATTAGCCTCTTGTTATTCGGCTGTTGTAATTACTGAAACCTGGATGTCTAGCGACGTTAACTCAGATGACTTTTTTCCTAATAATGATTCTGTTTTTCGAAGCGACAGCCCTGAATCAGCACATAAACAAAAAGGAGGGGGAGAGCTCGCTGCTATGTGTTCGACGTTCCGGCCTGGAAATCATCGAAGATTCTGTCTGGTTAGAGCTCACTTTAACTCGAAATCAAAAACTTTTATTGGCAGCTTTCTACATATGCCCTAACCTGTATGCTCTTGCCTAGGATGATCTACTACATTCTATAGAATATTCATTACTTATCATAGCAAGCACAAACTACTCATTTTGGGCGAGTTTAATACTCCAGGTATTAACTGGAACACCTTTACATATTCTCACAACAATCATTATGTAGTAAGTAAGTGCAACCTGCTATTAGATTTCATTTCAGCAACACAATTTAACTGAAAACTGTTGCGGTATTCATTTTGACATTTCTTTATCGAATTTTGAAAGCGTTCGTGTCCCGAGCTCTGACATATCACCGACTCGCTGAGAAAAATTTCATCCTCCACTTCATATAACGACTTCAGTTTCAGCCCCGCCTTCTGCTAATTCAATCGTGCGGGCAATTCCCCCCATTTCGCCAATGCACTTGGCGACTATGTTGGTCTCTTCGGTTTTTTCTCTTCTGTCGACTGGTCCGTTTTAAACGATATCAGTGATGTTGACGAACAAGTAAGTCGCATCACTGAAATAGTTCTCATAGTATGCGCCAGTACATACCTCAGCACGATCCTATTCGCAGCAGGTTTCCGTTCTGGTTTTCCAAGGAATTTAGAACAGCGCTAAAACTTAAGGAGCGGGCCCATCATAAAGCGAAACGCCCTGGGCTTGATTCATGGGCTGATGAATTTCGCCGCTTGCGTTCCCTTTGCGAACGCCCGTGCAAGCGGGATCATGACTCCTATCTTGAATATTTGGAGAATAGTGCCTCTAATTGTCCTACTGAGTTCTGGCAACGCATTCGCAAGCGTTCGAATACATCTAACAGCGTATTCACTTAGATGAATCTCACGGGAATTAAATTCGGAATGTCGCTGACAGTTTTGCTCGACACTATTCCTCCGTGTACAAATCTCCACGTTGCGATCCCGTATGCATTCCAGCTGGCGCACCTAATTCTGTTCTTTGTGACGAGAAGTTGATAAGTGAGAGTCTTAAGTGTTTGAAACCATATTTGTTCCCTGGACCTAACGGCATTCCAGCCGCCATAATAACATAATAAATGCCTTCAATAGTATCTTCGTCTCTGTTTTAACCACGATATTTCAAAACTGTTTGAAAAATTCTGCCTTTCCCTGCGTGTGGAAAACGGTGCGTGTTTTCCCTGCCTTCAAATCAGGAAACAAATCTGATGTTTCCAACAACCACCCCATTTATCTTCCTTGTGCATCCTCTAAGCTTTTTGAATTAGCCTTGCACAAAGTACTTTCCTTCCACCTCAAACATGTCATCATACCTAATAAGCATGGTTTCATAAAATGTCGTTCTACTATAACTAACCTTGTGACTTTTATGACGCATACCTCATCTGATGTCATTCAGAGGGGTCAGGTAGACGCTGTGTGCTGTGATTTGAGCAAAGCTTTCGACGTTGTTTCTCAATCATTACTTCTTCAAAAGCTTCTGCTGTCTGCGATCTACTTTTCAATAATAGCCCGCCTAGGCAACTATCTTCTTGATTGGTCCTTTTTTGTCAGTGTAAATGGACAGACCTCATTTGCTTACACTGCTACCAGCGGAGTTCCTCAGGGTTCTTTATTAGGCCCGCTTCTGTTCTCTTTTTTTGATAATGACGTTTCCTCCATGGTCCAAAACTCCTCGTTTCTCTTTTATGCGCACGATATAAAAACTTTCAAGGTAATAACATACCTTTCAAGATTGCCTGTCATTGAAATCGGACATATCCACCTTCTCTAATTGGTGCTTGAAGAATGGGCTCACTCTCAATTCATCTAAAACCAAGGTTGTCTCATTTACGTGTAAAACCTAGAGTCTTCTGTACTCTTATTCTGTGAATGGTATGCCGCTGTCCAGGGTTGATGAAAGTAATGACCACGGCGCACTTTTCGACCGTAGCCTCAGCTTCTCCTCATATAAAACGCATTGCTCGAAGGGCTACGCGTACACTCGGTTTCATCAGCAGGCTTTCGATAGAGTTTCGGGCCCCACTTCCTTTCTTAGAGCTCTACCTGTCCATATGCTTGCCGCTTTTGGACTATGCGTCTTTTGCTTGGAACGGCACTTGCCAGTCGAACTGTGACAAAATCAACAGAGTTTAGCTAAAGTTTCTACGCTTATTTCAACATCGGTTTTCTTGCAAAGCTTCCAGCTCTCGTCCCAGGTGGAGTAACTCACCGCTGCTTCCTTCTATTAGCTGGCGTCGTGTGACGGCAGATATAATTTTCGTGTATAAAGTTCTTCATGGTCACATTCTACGGCCTCAGCTTGAGCGTGTATTCGTTTGCGTGTACCGCAAAAGATCATAAGGGAATTCAGACCATTCCAAGTTTCTGCTCTCCTACACTCCCTCTCCCCTCTGGACATAACGCAAAAGTTGTTTAATTCTGTTTGTCCTCACCTTGATATTTTCCAAAACTCTCTCCCTTCGTTTATATTGGATGTCCGTGACGTTCCACTTGGAGCACTCGTTTTTTCATATATATATATATATATATATATATATATATATATCTTCCCCTTCCAAGCATTTTGTCTTTACTTCACTTGTGCATTTCCACCTGAATTACTTTGGTTTTTTTCTCCTTAATTGTTTCATTACTTCTACTTGTTTTCATTTATATTATTACTTTAAAACCGTGTACTCAGGTCTGATTGTCTGTAACGCGTTCACTAATTACATTTCTTGTTGTGCATGATTGTATTTCTAGCTTGTATTTTAGAGATTGCATATTCCTTCATATTAGGATTGGTTTATTCCTGATTGTACTTTGCTATATGCTTCACTTTGCTGTGATAGGTCATTCTTGTGGTAATTCCCTTTGTTTATTGTTTCTGTTAGTTATTTATATATCTGTTGCCTGTTCCCGCTGATTTCTTATTTTTGCTTTTTATGCTTTACGCTCGCTGTCACGCCTAGTTGATATGTCATTTTTTTCTATCGCCTTGACTGCTGCATTACCTCATTTGATTCTCTTCCTTTGTGGGGAAATGAATTTACATTTTTGTGGCTGTGCATGGTGTACCAGCAACAAGACATTTGGGTTGTTCCTGGGCACCAAAAATAAAGATTAATTGATTGATTATTATTATTAAAGCTAGCATCCCCCGCAGTCAGGCCGTCAGCTTTAAAATAATAGGCTCGTAGCCATCGGCGTTTGACAAGAATTGCGCTTCGCAGTGTTCTCACGAAACGGAAGTATCCGGAAAAGGTAAATGGCGACGCCGTGAAATGTGCAGACGCACGTGACCGCGAGTCATTACTGTGTTAAACAAAAGAACCTGTCTCGGAAAACCAAAATAATTTAGTCTTAACCTAGCCGGCGTCTGCCGCCCAGGTAACAGACATACTGAGATGACATCATAATATTGTGATGTAAACTGACCATTTAAAGGACATCTTGAAACAACCATCGCGTGCTGTATTGCGTCGTGCTAAAACTTGCGAGATCTTTGAACTTTTTCCTCAGTCATTCGTCATGTATTTTCCGGCTATGCAAAACGCAAGAAATCTAGCTGTAAAATCTGCCTACAGGTGACGACATCACAAAGAGATGTTAGCATTGCTTCCAGCTGCAGTGTAAGAATTAGAGGTAACTTCATCTGCGACAGTGACAATGTAATTTATCTACTAGAATGTTCCGTCTGCCAGCTGCAATGCAAAGATGAAAATGCGACGTTTTTTCAGACTGCGCTTTAACAACCAAAAGGCTCACAGTGCAAGTCTACCCAACCTGCCCTTATCTCAGCATGTAAATGTTTCGGTTCATTCATTATTCGATAAATTAAAAGGCACAATCTTTGAATCTGGGTTTCGATCGCACTACGACCTAGATGTCAGGTAAGCACTTCTAATTCACAGTTTAAAACCGTCTCGTCTGGTACAAACCGAAGCGTAGGTAAGCTGACTTGCCTATCCTAATCATCTCATTTTTCTGACCAACTTACTGACAACAACAGGGACGTGACTGGTATCTTATATTCCGTTTATAAAATGCGTTATGCGTGACTGTACAAGACGTCTGTATTATGCTTGCTTGCCAATGTGAGTCATTGCCCTTTCGCGGCGTTTTATTCATTTTATTGGATGTCGGCATATCGCAAGGCACGCGTTACCATTCGAATTGTATAGCTTTTCCTCGTGTCCTTTTTTATTGCTTTTTTTTCACCGCTCCCTTTTCGTGCGTGTGCGCTGCGCAATAATCTGCAGCTCGTATGTTTGCCACGTATCTATGTTTTCTTGGTATTTTAGATGACCCCTGTGGCATAAGTTTAGTGCCTTTCCGGGTTTTCATGATTTTGAGCCCATTTTAGCTCGGTGTTTTTTTATTATTTTCTTACATATTCGCCGATATTGGTGCACATAGTTATAATGTCAGCACATAAAGTGATGAGACTGCCGGCAGCTCAGTTTCATCAGATGAAGGCCGGTCCTCAGCCGGAATGTCGAGAAGAGCGCAGTGTTGTCTCACCATGCCTGTTTTCGTTAGTATATATATATATATATATATATATATATATATATATATATATATATATATATATATATATATATATATATATATGAGAGAGAGAGAGAGAGAGAGAGAGAAAAATCGAACACTTGGCAAATTTTCATCCTGGGCATGAATATTTACATTCTTAGAAGGGCGGCGACGCAGAACAGCGCAGAGCTCCGTATTGTGCGTAGCGCGTCCCATCGCGCTGAAAAAGACCCTTCTTTGAAACACACTTGAGATCTGTTTCCCAGAGGCTTTTCTGGTTCTCTCGCGCAGTTGACGGTGAAATTGGGAGGTATTGTAAGGGAAGGGAATGAAAATGACCAAAAGATGAAATGTTAAGTGAGTTAATTGAAACTGAAAACCATACCTGATAATCGAGCCACTGCACTGCGAAAGTTTGTCTTCCGTTGGTGGTGAAAAACACCATGAGAGCCCCTAGTCCGGGACAGTTTTTCTTCAGGGACAGCCGCTTACTTCCGCGTTGACTTCCTAGTGGATGTGCGTTGTTTTTTTATAAGTAATTAGGAAGTTGCAAACAGGTAGCATTTATAAGTCAACTAACCAGCATACGGTGGCAGTTACATGCCACTCTATTGCCCGTCCATCTTCAGGGACAAGTAGCGACGGGGATTAACGTATCAGTTCACTCCTTTTGTTATTTAAAATAGTTTAGGCCAAAATCCGCAGTGTGGAATACCTTCGTAGTAAACAAAGAATTTACTGGGGGATTACTTGAAGAGCGCGCAACTTCAACGTTAACACACATCAGTAGTTTATATAGCGTGAGTTCCCTGCGCCACGTCGAATTGACTGTTTCATTGAATTCGTGTCAATGTTGCGGCAAAGCTAATCCTAGAAATCTGATCACAAACTTCATTTTGTCGTCACCGAGATTCATTTAGGATGAACGGCGGCTGCACGGCGGAAGAAATCAACGCACATTCGCTTGAAGCACTGTAGCTGGATTAAAATTAGAAAGTTGCATTTTCTGGTCTTGAAACTTGTCCTGATCAATTTCAGATGTTGTTGCACGCATTCAGTTCGCCTCCACTGAAATAAAGAGAAAAATAACGCAGATACAGGGACGAGCGCGGCACCCAAATGAAACACAGGTGTTTCGTGTCTGCAAATTAAAAAGCGCCCTTTTCTCCGGCGCGAAAACCCTGAGCAATACGGGCATGCTTGCTGAAGCACTCTATACTTGAGAAAACTATATACCTACGAACGTGGCCTGGTTTATTTATGCACGCGAAAGCAAGAGCTGGAGTAGTAGTTAACGGCTTACATATCTTTACGCGCCTCGCCACTCTGTTAAAGAAGATAGCGCCCTCGGCATCACTTTTTGGCTGAACAAATCATACTCCGCGTCAGACCCTTTCAAATTTAAAAGTTCATGTAAGTGGTATTCTGTCAACCTTTTACAAGACAAATAGGAGGAAAAAAGAGAACAAAGAAGAAAAACGTGAGGAAAATTTGGATTCGGCCAACGTGTTTGGCCAATAAATAGCTTGCAGCTCTTTAATGATGTAAACTGGAATGACGTAAAAAATTATGGGAGCACTTTTCCAATCTAAAGTGTGGCAAGGCGAAAGCTTTTGGCCTGAGCGACTGTGATTCCAGCTTCGCAAGTTTCCATACCAGTGGCACTCCCGCAGGCTTCTACCGTGCCCCGCTTTCGTTCTATACGACGTTGTTGGCGCTTGCGGTCTACTTCTCTGGCCTTCTTCTACTCTTCTTCTCTGGCAGGCTTCTCTGGCGGTGGCGCCACCAGCGCGCGCGCCGTTACCAGGACGTCCTCGGGTTTGACGTCACCCTCTCCCGTCGCTAAATCGACGTCCGCGCGATATCGACGCGTTTGTTCCTTTTCCTTGTTTTCTTTGTCTTTTTTGCTATAATTGGCTATAATGATTAACTAATCACTCTATAGTCATGAAACTTGGCGGGGGGGTTACATCTTGTCCCGTCTATCTGATGCTACCATTTGTTGTCTGCTATCCTGATGAGTTGCCACGTTATTCGTGGAAGACAGAGTTACACCGGACGCGCTAATATGACCCATTGAAGGCTTTCGCCTTAAAAAGGACCGAATGTCGACGTGCACACATTATACTGTCCATGGCATGTCATAATCCACTTCTCACGTGCTGGGCTGACCTGAACTTTATGGCCGTTGTCATTTCCTTAGTATCATGCAAATACTCTTTCTCGGGAAGTATCACATGGTCTGTGGCGCAAAAAGCTACAGGCACAACAGGCAGAAATAAGGGTGGCACCTTTTTTCAGTCCCCTCCAATACTCCCGCAGCCAGCCAAGTTAACTAGGAAGTGAACACTGGCGCTTCAAACCGACATTGAGAACCCAAGAGGGTTCGCATACCACTGCCTATAAAAATTGATTGAGATGATTTGCGCTGCTGCGCGAACACAGTCTCTTCTAAATATAAAGAGGTTCATCGTTGCCAATATATGCACAGATGTACGAGAAAGAGGCCGTGCTGTAAGCCTGCTTGACCTGCTTCACTCATCCAGTTGTGACGTGGGAAAGACAACGAGAACGAAAAACACTATTTGCTAAAAATGTCCTCAAACTGGGCGCTAAAATGCCGGACGTCAAGGAGGAAGAAATATGAGAAAAAATAGCGGCGGCCGAATGGGTCTCGCTTGATGACGCTTCAAAAGAATCAAGAATTACGCGAACGGAATGCATTCGATTCCCTGCGCCTGAGTCCTGGGGCAGTAATCTGTAACGTTTTACTTCGTTGTCATCTCATTTGGTAGCGTCCTCAAATGTGACGACAACAGCAGGAGGTGTGCAATCAAAGGAAGCGTTACAGGCACGGCTGTTAAGGTCGCGGCACCGTCGCTAGCCGCCATACTGCTTCCGCGTCCATTCCGGCAGAGCGACAGTAACCACGCTTCGTTCCTTCGTCGCACAGCCGCCGGACAGTTCTTTGTCGAGGCTGGACTAGCGTGGTAAAGCTCGTCAGATGGGACAAGCGCGTCGTGGTGCTCCATCATCAGTGGTTCACGGCGTGGGACACGTAATACAAGTATGTGGCATAATTTGCGTGTTTTTGTCAAGGTCAACGGGACGTCATTCCTCCCGGCCTACGTCAACAGGAGCAGAGACCAGTGGCACATGACCAAATGAAGTAGAAATGAAATGAAATTTTACAAAATATGGTTCCTGTTTACTTTTTCTTGTCCTTGTCTATTTGTGCCGGAAAAAAATCGTTGATGCCTGCTGGACGTTGTGTGTGACCATGTTCGTTTTTTCGATGACCCGCAAAAATGCTGGACATTTTGCCGTACCCTGCAAATGGTGTGGACTAGGACACCTGGCATGCTTTCATTCTGATGTCATGTTTCTTGGCCCAAGCCGAGGACGGCAGTGCATCGTCGGCTGGCCAAGATTGCTTCGGTGGCAGGTATGGTAGACTATCGTCCATCTGGGCGCCGAGACCACATCTGCGGCAGGTCGCGAGCCGGCGAAGACTGACGTCTTTCCGACTAAGATGGAGCACGCCGAGTTCATAATGCTGATGAGTCGCAGGCATGGGTAGCCTAACGTTTCTCTCAGTTTAAGGTGTGCACTGGGATGACTCGATGCTAGCGGCGTCGTTCAGGGAGGTGGCACACAATATTCTATCGGGACAAAACATTTTGGATCCCAAAGAAGGCGGCGATTTTGGAGGTGGACACCGCAATGGTGACCATAGTGTGGTATAAAAATAAAGCTTCCAGGCTTCCTCGCAGAATTATCTGAAGGTAACAGACGACAATATTATATGCACATTCAAAACGGGCACTTTAGAGTGGCGCTAAGTGACTCCGATACTTCTGACTTCAATGCTTACGCCCAATGAGTGCGACAGAGCTCCGCAGTTTGCGTTTCATGTCACCCCATACATCGAATTCTTTTTTAAAAATAGCAGAGATGTATAGAATTAATTAAAAATGCTGAGGGTAAAAAGTTAAGGTTAAGAAAAAGCCTTTTAGAATCGTTTATGCTGTAAATTCATGTTATGATGCTGATAATATTTCGGGTTGTGCAGCGGTCTAGAAAAAAACACAGCCGCAATAAAACTTACAATCTTTTATGAGATAAATCAATAGGTGGCCTATGCGGCCCAGTAAAGGATGGCTCCAAATAATTCGCCGCCTCCCATGGCCACGCCGCGGTCGGGAAGCCACCCTGCAGACTGGCGTTCTGCAGCAAAACGACGTTTGTGGCAGTGCAATTAGCTGTATGAAGGTCTTGCTTGAGTTTCCCTTCATGTGAAGCAGAGGTCGTTGGAGTCATGCAGTGGAGCATTTTTAGCGCCCTTGCCCCCCCCCCCCCCCCCCCTTCATCCTCCTAAAGCTCCAGACTCCAGAAGTTCGAAAGGTGCGGAGAAGAGTTCTCACTCCTAGAGCCATCAGTGCTTAGAGCGATATTGTCTGTGGACTATGCTTACGAAACTCTTGACACTCGAGAAATCTAGAGGATGAAGGGAAAGAGTCTTTCTTCCCCTCCTGAGATTTAGAACTTTGGGTATACCGTTAATGCCAAACAACGCGTCGGAACCTTGCCCAAAAATACGACAAACCGTTTTGTCGTTTCATCGTAACGACAGATTTTTCTGAAGTATTGTTGTGTTTTCCTGTTGTGCTGTAATATTTTCTTGTAGAGAGAGAGAGAAAGAATATATTTTACTTAGTAGCTTTTGTGTCAGCCGCTATAAGTTTGTAGCAGGCTTACCGCACGAGGGCCAGCTGGTCTTGCAGCTGCTCCAAGGAGAGCCAAGCACTTCATGAACTATAGGGGGCGGGGGGTAATCTTACGATTGCTTCACTGATGTTCGTTCAAAGAGACAATGGGAGAGGTTGGCGTAAGGTTCTAGGCCGCTGGAACATGACTGTGTAATATGCTAGTCTAGCTCTGTCGCTACGACAGGTGTTAACACAACATTACAGACAATTCAGTGGTTACTACAGCAATATATGTTAACGGTCGAAAATACCAGAAAAAATTTGTTGTGACGACCGAAAATTTTCTGTTTTGTTTTTGGACCTAGAATAAGGCTTTATATGGGGCCATGATGTGTGAGTAGTGTGAGTCCATGAAGTATTTCGATTTCGTACCGCTTTCGGTAAGTGGCAATAACGCGTGCCTCGTATGAGTGATTCGGGAGTGTAGGAATTCGGTTTTCAGGTGTTTCGGTTCCTAAAATTAGCAGAGCACTGAACCGGACAAAGCAGAATAAGACGCACACGCTGTCTATAGCAACTGAAAGGACGTTATTGGGTGTCCATTCCTAGTGCTCTGCTAATTTTATGTTGCACGTAACAACTGGCCGGTCTAATATTCCTCTATTGGCATCTCAGTAGTTTTCATTTGCGCCGTAGTATCTTAATCTGCTGTAGCGCAGTGACAGTTTCCAGTGGAAGTTCTTCTAATGCGAAGCATAAAACGTGACTTCTACGTTAAAACTGGCGCTTGCAGAACTTTTCCAGGGCCTGCGAAACAAAGGAAAACGCGTGCCTCGTAGGAGTGATTCGGGAGCGTAGGAATACGGTTTTCAGGCCAATCGCGTGTGACTTGCCGGTGCTTTGTAGAGTGAGAAACTATACAGAAGTATCAATGACAAGTAAAATAATAATTGAGACACAGCGCGTAGCGAGCGTACAAAGTTTGCAAGAGGCCAAGATTTCGAAATAGCGGGAGTCTGCTGAGAAGCCGCTTTAAATCAAGTAAGGTGGTTACTAAGTTCTGCGGTTGCGGTCTAAAAAGGCTGTCACACAGCTAGCCAGCTCCGGTGTGTGTGTCGCAAGGAACAACGTCAAGAGAAATTCCTCAGAGGCCAGGCCAGCACGTCTCGTTTTGTTTGCGGTCGTCGTTCCGCAACTCAGTCTTACCTTCGGCTCACGTCTTTTTCCATTCCTATCTCTTGGCTGTTCTCTTGGCAGCGCGATAAACAGGCCACCGAAGATAGGCCCCGGGCTAGCCGTCCCTGGTGGGCTCTTCTAATAAGCTACTTTCTATATTTCCATCAATTCCGCAGACATTGCGCTCGAAATAGCGTGCCGCCCGTGCACAACGATGTTTCAACGCAGAGAGAGACAGAAAAAAGGGAAGTACTAGGTTTCAACTTGTACACTCTAAAAAAAGAGTGCGATTTTAGTCTTTTTGGGGGGTAAACTACTTGTCGCTGAGCTAACACCTTTAGGAGGGTAATGTTACGCTATTTGCTCCAGACTAAAGTTTTAGTCCACGACAAACAATATAAACGTTACACTCTCTCTAGCGTAAAGTTACACTTTGAAAGGCAGTGCAAGTTTACGCTGCCGAAGACTATAGTTGCACCTTTTCAGGAAGACTATGTTTTAGTCTACGACAGTGTAAACGTTACACTCTCTCTAGTGTAAAGTTACGTCTTCAAAGGCAGTGTAAGTTTATGCTGCCCAAGATTATAGTTACATCTTTTCAGGAAGACTATATTTTAGTCCAAAGGGGTTAACTCCTACTCCCACAGCAGCGTAAATTTATGCCATCAATACCAGTGCAATGTTAGGCTGTCTAGGAGTATTGATACATTTTTGAGAACGAGTATGTTTTATTCCAGACAGCATAACTTACTTCCACAGCAGCATAAAGCTTTGCTGCTATGGGTTATATTTCTCTCCAGAATGCAATGGCTGGCCTTCTAATCATGCAGAGTAGTGGTGCAATGTGTACACAAGAAGCAGGCATGTATAATGTGTAGTAGTTGCGTGTTTTGGTTTAGGCACAGTGCAATAACTGAACAAGATTTTCACAACTGAAAGAAAACATACCACATATGGGCTTTATTTTAAATAAGGTTACAGCCAAACAGCTCACAAGTCCACCTATTTCTTATCCTGGAGGACCAGACAGCAGGAGAGACCTGGGCAGCAGATAATACACACGCACTTAATACACTTAGACAACACATAAAGAGGCATAGAAGGACGAGAGATTTTGTAGTACAGTAACTTAAATGTACTGAAGTTTTTCAGTTACAAAATTCATGAAACAATCTGTGCTCAAGTGTTTACATGAAAACAAGAAAGAAATAAACCAGCGCAAAAAAAATTTAGTTCTCACAATTCCTTGTTTCCAGAAAAAGTAAGGCAGATAGGTCCATGTGCCACAGCATTGTGCCAAATTAAGGTTCCATCACAAAATGGCATCAACCGCTACAAGTAGGTGAAAACCATTTCATGCTCTGAGGCTATTAGATGTGCGAACCAAAACCTTAACTAGGGCTATATAATGTAGCAATGGCACTGTCTCGAGAAGAGCATTTTCCGATGCCTCTATGTACCATAACCTCCTTGCAATAGCTACACAGAATTTAATTTAATCATTTAAGATGACAGCTAAATGGGAGCTTCTGCATTGCAAATATAATATGGTGCATGAGCATGTGTGCCATGAAAACACAAAAGTGATATGAGTTCCATCAGAGCATGCTACAGTCAGAAACAACTCAAGAACAAAGCAGCAGATGCCTCTCAAAAAAGGCCCTTCAACCAATGGCACTGACCGCTTCTGATGTCATGGTTAGTCTGATTTAAGCCCTGGTTTATCCCGCTTCATCTGCCACCCCATGGCGATGTCACACTAGCAGGTCTAAGGAGATTAACCAGAACACTGTGAGAATCGATCGAAGCCATTGGTTGGAGGGCATTCTTTAACGAGCATTTGCCTCCTCGTTCTTGGGTTATATCCAACTAGAGGCTGCAAAAAAAAG
This sequence comes from Amblyomma americanum, assembly GCA_030143305.2. NCBI lineage: Eukaryota > Metazoa > Arthropoda > Arachnida > Ixodida > Ixodidae > Amblyomma > Amblyomma americanum. Next base: position 17,415 of record JARKHS020016630.1, read on the forward strand.
GAGGTAGTGACGAGCCAGATCACGATAAATCAGCATCAAATGGCAATCAGCGGCCTTCTTTTGGTGTGCTTGCCACACTAAAGAACATGTGCATATGGCTGGGCCGCCATCAGCAGTGAAATGACTGCACAAGAGGTTTTACCCCGTCTTAGTGCCACCACGTAGCTAGTTTACTTTGATGTTGCAGTGCTGTGTTACTCCAGTTTTGTACACCACATAAAAAATCAGCATTATGATGAATTTTTTGTAGTGCACTTTCTTGCTCAGTGAGCCCACACTTGGAACTCCACCTCAACGAGGGTTAAGGCCTTCAGTTGATAATGCCTGCACTGACCTACTGTTCAATGTTAGTACAAAGCACGTGGGCCTAAGCTATATGCAGCCGGGCGGGAGCTTTAGCAAATGTGATAGGGTGGGTGCACTCAATGAGGGCAGGCTATACAAAGCTACTGCTCTCACTTTTTATTTTTTGTAACTTTGACTGCAATATTTGTTATTCTCTGGCACTTGCAGTCAGTCGCACTTGTCACTGTCACAACCAAGGTACTATGTGTCTCCTTACAGTGATGACTTTAGAGTAACAGTGCGAAAGCTTTGGTTAACCAGAAACACAGGGCTTTTTGGGGAAAAAAATTTATGACTGGTATTATGACTGAGCAGAAATAAAATTCAAACGCAAATAACAACGTCAAGAGATAGAAGCACTGTGGGAACATTGGTCACAATCAGGAAAGCTAAGTGTGAAAGAAGTCACAGTTCACCCAAAACATCATCCCTTGACTCTGTCAATGATGGGTCATTCCAAGCCAAACATCCCAGAGTTAATCTCAACCATATCCGATTTGTTCAAAAAAATTAATGTAAAATTTTTGCATTGTGTGAAATCTAAGCCAGATGGCAAAAAAATTTAATCATGAGGTGAGCGCTGTTTGAACAATTAGAAAACGTGTGAAACCGGCATCACTCTATGATCGACCGAAAATCGAGATTTTTAGAAGATACACGACAAATGTTTTAATGAGATTTGCAAAGATTCTGGCTTTTGATATGATTCAGATCTTGTATTTTTGAACGGTATAATTATTTTTTAATTTAAATAAAATGTAAAAATTCCACTATGACACTTATAAAAATATCAACTCCTTTTTGGAAATTAAGAAAAAGCCATCTTGCTTCCTTAGATGTCTATTACCCATAAGAAATGTTACAGCTCATGCAACTGAATGAGTCGAAGTGAAATAAAATGCTGAATTTGCAGAAAAGTGCGTTTGGGACCATAAAAACTCGTTCATTTCACTCTGAGGTTGTCAAAATAAAAATACTACCAGCGATGGCAAGTTTAGTAGAACAATTTATTGCATTTCACTTCTGAAGTTTTAATCGAGGTGATTTTTGTTTAAAGCGAGAATAAAATTTTTGAAGTAGAGCTCGTCTGCCGTGAGCTGCGTCGTCTCTTTGCGCCTCTTCAACACAAAGCACAGCACAGCCCTCAGAACATTGTGTACACGAACTGATAATTGTGGGAAAAGATTTTCTTTGTGCTGCCGGGGTGGCACTTGCACCAGTGAGATTGTTATTCAGTTTGTTCACGCCACACTAAGTCACTGTTGTCAGAGACATGACAGACATAACAGGCAACGCTGCGGGTGTAGTGTGTTCGCAAAACCATTTTACTCCACCACATATCATCTGTTCTTCTCAAAGCCTCGCTGAGTGTTTGAATGAAAACAAAGCGGTATAAAATGAACTGGCATCACTGAAAACCGTGATAAAAGCAGTGAGGCGCTTAGTGTTCTGTACTTCTGGATATAATTTTCACTGAGTGAGGACTACTTTTTAGGCACAGATGGTGTATATGCGATTCGCCCTATGAGATGCATATCATATCAGCACATGTCATTTTTACTTCTCGAAGTCTCGAGCCGCAGGACAAAAATGTGGCAAGAGGTAAAACGAAGGGCAGGAGGCAGTAACTCACGGTAATTGAGATTTAATGCACAAAATATGCATGGTGTCACACTGTGCTTGTATGGTGAACTACATTTTGGGCACGGACTTGACATTTGCAAAAAGGCGTGCTAGCTTTGGCAGCGTTGCTTGCTATGCAAGAAAAAGAGTATACAGAATTCAAGGAGGAGGCGACTGCATGCCGATGCCACGGTTGCAGTATGTTTGACCACTCGAGAGCAAGGCAGCTCCACTCGATCGGACCGTGCCAGCGCCAGCGTGTCTCGCGTTACCAGAAGCCATGGTGAGGACTTCGTACCGTCACGTGCGCTCCGGGGCACATGCTTTCCATGATCTTATTTGGACATAAAAAGGACTGGTGTTACGATAGTGCCAGGTGGTCGTTCCTTCCTTGTGGCTCAAGCGAGACAGCACACTGAAAGCCATAGTTTTGCTGCTCTTGGCTGCCTTATGCCATAGCGGGTTCGTTTGAACTTCAAAAGCGAAAAAAAAATCGCATATTGTATACTACCCGCCGAATGTCATGCGATACCTGCTTTCGCTCCAGCCCTAAACATGCACTACAGTGAGTGAGGGTAAACTGAAGTGGCTAGTGGATATAAATGTGTCATGACAGGTGCTGTGTTACTCGATGAAGCGTTAAGAGATGACGCAACTTGCAGCACGAGAGCTCGACTTTAAAAATCTTTTTCTCGCTTTGAACAAAAACCACCTCAATTAAAACTTCCGAAATGAAAGCCAATAAATTGTTCTACTAAACCCGCCATCGTCTGTATTTTGACTTGACCACCTCAAGGTGCAATAAAAAAAGTGTTTACTTATGTTCCGAAACACTTTTCTCCAACTTCAGTATTTTAATTCACTTCGACGCATTCAGTTTCATCAGCTGTAACAACTTTTATTAGTAATAGAAATCTAGGTAGGCAAGAAGGCCATTCTGAGGAAGTTGATATTTTTTTAAATGTCAAAATAGTAAATTTTTAAATTTTATTTAAACTTAAAACTACTTATACCGTACAAAAATACACGATCTGAATCATATCAATAACCAGAATATGTGCAAATGTCATTACAAAATTTGTGCAGTGTTTTCTAAAAATTTGGATTTTTCATCATTATTGAGCAGTGTCTGGTTTCACGCCTTTCAGAAATGTTCAAACTGACATCACCTCACAAACTTTTTTTGGCAAAATTATTTTAGCTTAGATAACGCACGCTGGGACCAGCTTGAATGAATTTTCATCAACAAACTGGAGATGGTAGAGCGCAATATGTGGGGCATTTGGAGTGCAGTGACGGATTCATAAATCTCACTCCTACCCAGTCATGCTAATTAGAATCTAATTAGTGTTCTTGGTACACTCTCTGGCTCTTTCTTGGCGCATAATTGTTTGTATGGCAGCCAGAACCAATTTAGGACTGAGGTAATTGAATTTTGATATTTCCTAATGCTTGATTCAAACTCGTGATCCAAATACTCGATTCAAGCTCCTGACATACACACCCAAAGACTGGATGTCACCATTCTCAAGTGAATAACAGTGTAGCAAAGCCTCTGCTATCCCTGCCAAAAATTAACTGTAGACACGCGCAGTTGCTAACCCGGCTGGCCATGGTAACACTTGTATTTTGTTGTTTGGTCATCGCTAGTTTACAAAAGCTTCACTTTTGGTGAGAGTGGTCTCATTGTGTTTAGAATTACATAGACTTGATACAGGTAAACTTCAGTCCATTGTAAGTGTCCCTATAATGCTTAAGTGAACATTTTCACAATCACAAAGGCATAAAAAGCTGCAGAATCCAATATTCATAAACCGTGAATGACAGAACACAAACAGTTTTTAGTCTCTATGTGCAGAAATTAGTTCACACTGCTAGGAGTTCATATCCTCCATCAGACCACAGTATTATGGGCGTACATTACAGTACCGCAAAAATTACAGGGAATAAGTAACTGGTACTGCTACTGTGAACTTTCCATCAGCTGTTACAAGCTGGTAATGCAAGACCATGCTCTAATGCTTATTCTGCTGACACAGCGACAACAGAAACAATAGTTTTTCAGTCACTCTGACCAAAGGGAAGCAGGAGTGCTGGGTTGTGTAGTCCAATGAGCATTTCACAGAGGCATCTTCTACAATAAATGTGCAAGCACAAGTCTTCACATACAAACATCTCAACATTGCTCATTTCAAAAGCAAACTGTTGAATGTGTTAATGACATCTTACATGTTCAGAAATCTGTAAGAAAGTTCTAAATGATGCACTCACTGAAGAAATTCCAGCTTTCTCAGCTTTTCAAAGCGCAAAAAAGGGCAGGGCCTGGACCAGTGGTGGCAGTGGCACTGCTTGTAGGGCGAGCAGCAAAACCAACTGCTGGCAACCTGCATTAAATAAGAGCATGATGATGTAGGTAATCCTCTGAAAAATGCATACCATCTTTTTATCACGAAAAGTGCCTTATACCATAGCGGGTTCGTTTGAACTTCAAAAGCGAAAATAAACTCGCTTATCGCATACCACTCGCCGAATGTCATGCGATACCTGCCTTCGCTCCAGCCGTAAACATGCACTACAGTGAGTGAGGGTAAACGAAAGTGGTTATGTGGCCATAAATGAGTCATGAGAGGTGCTGTGTTACTCGAAGCGTTAAGAGATGCACAACTTGCAGCACGAGAACTCGATTTTTAAAAATCTTTTTCTCGCTTTGAACAAAAACCACCTCAATTAAAACTTACGAAATGAAAGCCAATAAATTGCTCTACTACACCCGCCATCGTCTGTATTTTGACTTGGGCCACCTCAGAGTGAAATAAGAAAAGTTTTTACTTATGTTCCGAAACACTTTTCTGCAACTTCAGTATTTTAATTCACTTCTACGCATTCAGTTTCATCAGCTGTAACATTTTTTATTGGTAATAGAAATCTATGTAGGCAAGCACTCCATTCTGAGAGGAAGTTGATATTTTTTTAAATGTCAAAATAGTAAAATTTTTCATTTTATTTAAACTTAAAACTACTTATACCATCCAAAAATACACGATCTGAATCATCAAAAACCAGAATATGTGCAAATGTCATTAATACATTTGTGCAGTGTTTTCTAAGAATTTAGATTTTTGATCATTATTGAGGAGTGGCTGGTTTCACACCTTTCAGAAATGTTGAAAATGACATCACCTCACAAATTTTTTGGGGCAAAATTATTTAGCTTAGATAATGCACGCTGGGACCAGCTTGAATGAATTTTCATCAACAAACTGGAGATGGTTGAGCGCAATATGTGGGGCATTTGGAGTGGAGTGATGAATTCATAAATCTCACTTCTACCCAGTCATGCTAATTATAATCTAATTAGTGTTCTTGGTACACTCTCTGGCTCTTTCTTGGCACATTAATGTTTGTATGCCAGCCAGAACCAATTTAGGACTGAGGTAATTGAATTTTAATATTTCCTAATGCTTGATTCAAACTCGTGATCCAAATACTCGATTCAAACTCCTGACATACACACCCAAAGACTGGATGCCACCATTCTCAAGTGAATAACAGTGTAGCAAAGCCTCTGCTATCCCTGCCAAAAATTAACTGTAGACACGCGCAGTTGCTAACCCGGCTGGCCATGGTAACACTTGTATTTTGTTGTTTGGTCATCGCTAGTTTACAAAAGCTTCACTTTTGGTGAGAGTGGTCTCATTGTGTTTAGAATTACATAGACTTGATACATGTAAACTTCAATCCATTGTAAGTGTCCCTATAATGCTTAAGTGAACATTTTCACAATCACAAAGGCATAAAAAGCAGAAGGATCCAATATTCATAAACTGTGAATGACAGAACACAAACAGTTTTTAGTCTCTATGTGCAGAATATTAGTTCACACTGCTATGAGTTCATATCCTCCATCAGACCACGGTATTATGGGAGTACATTACAGGACCGAAAAAAATTACAGGGAATAAGTAACTGGTACTGCTACTGCAAACTTTCCATTAGCTGTTTCAAGCTGGCAATGCAAGCCTGTGCTCTAATGCATATTCTGCTGACATAGCAACAACAGTAACAATAGTTTTTCAGTCGCTATGACCAAAGGGAAGGACTGCTGGGCTGTGTAGTCCAATGAGCATTTCACAAAGGCACCTTCTACAATAAATCGGCAAGCAGAAGTCTTCACATACAAACATCCAAACATTGCTCATTTCAAAAGCAAAGTGTTGAATGTGTTAATGACATCTAATAAGTTCAGAAATCTGTAAGAAAGTTCCAAATGATGCACTCACTGAAGAAATCCCAGCTTTCCCAGCTTTTCAAAGCGCTAAAAGGGCAGGGCCTGGACCAGTGGTGGCAGTGGCACTGCTTGTAGGGCAAGCAGCAAAACCAGCAGCTGGCGACCTGCATTAAATATGACCACGATGATGTAGGTAATCCTCTGAAAAATGCATACCATCTTTTTATCACCATAAATATGTAACAATTCAATGCAAACAGGCCTGCTCATATAAATTTACTGCGCAGAAGTACTGTCTAGGAAGCCACAGCATTTTATTGCACAGGCAGCATTGTAACAGTTAGAATGATATCATTATAGTGAACTAGAATATATTACAGTGGCTCGACCGGGAGGGCGCATCTACCTTTCCAGCAGCCCGTTACGCTCTGGAAAGCCACCAGAAGCGCTGCTGTTCTCTTTCATACTACAGCGCAGAAGCTGAGCCCACTAGGCATCACAGAGCACAGATAGGCAATAGTCTTTAATGAATGCTTTCGCCTGTTGGAAATGCGTTCTAACAGTGTACTTCATATCCTGGGCCTCATTAAAAAAGAGCAGAAGATAGAGCCTGGATGCCAAGAACACTGCGAGCAAGTTGCAGCTGGGGTCGCAGCATTTAATGTCACAGCACGCTTGTATTTCTTTACGAAAAGCATAAGCCACGCTAGCACCCAAAGTCGTGAAGATGCATAGCTTAAATTTTGCCACTGTTAAACACTGCTTAGTGCACTTATAATAAACCAGAATTCAGCCCTTTCTTTATTTTCCTGATTTCTTGGACGCACCACGTGTAGAGCGCTGCATTTAAATTGAACTGCATGTGAAAAAGTATGGTACAATCAGACATCTGAATCGACAATTAAGCGAAAGCAGTTGGATTTACCCTCAATGATTACTTAGAAGCTCTTACTCTAATAAATGTTTTTACTACATGCTGAGGCATCACACACAACAAATAATTGCCGCGGGGGGAGGAGTGATGCTAGCACTGCTTTAGCAGCAAAAGGTGCTAAATTTACCTAATGCCCTACATTTGGAAAGACGACTGTGCATCATCAGGCATAAATTTTAATATGCATAGTGTTCAGAATTTAGTTTTACAGCGTTCTAAAAATGTATATGCACTCAGTGCTGAGTGGTGTGTGCGTGTACTGTGTGATGTCCGTGCACGTTAAAGAACCCGAGGTGGTCGAAAATTTCCAGAGCCTTCCTCTACGGTGTCCCTCATAGCCCGAGTCACTTTGGAACATCAAGCCCCATGAAGCATAAACCATAAGGTTCAAATAAAAGAAAAATGTTTCCGCTAGTAAAACTAACCGTACAAAACAAAGAACAAACTTTTAACTTCACAAAAAAACATGGCTGATTGCAAGCGTACATAATGCCAAATAAACATGAGGCAGTACTCACGCTTTCTCAGTTCCAGGTTATGGCAACGAGTACGGTTGATGCTTAATCACTGCACTGTAAGGGTCATATATTTATAACTTTAGATGCACATCTTATCGCTTCTGACAGCTGGGTGATTCCATGAGATCAAAGTCCCTAAATATTTCGTTTTTAATTTTCTCAATTATTTTACTTATTATGCGCACATTATTCAGTAGGCCAACTGTGAATTTTGCGTTGTGAAAATGATAATATTTGAGAGAAAAAAGTTATAAACGATATCAAGGCAGAGGCAGCATTTTCACGCAGAGCTCAATTTTGCTAATTTGCCATGACGTCATTATGTAGATATGAAAGCATGATATGTAAAATATTTGTGCTAAATGTACAGGTGAGAAGGAATATGTGGGCTTATTTCCGCTATTTTGAGGAAGTTGTCGCTTGCTGGAAAAAATTTCGAAAACGACACAAGTCTGAAACGACGTTATTTTCATTTTTTTCTCCACAAATATATAACACGTATATTTCAAATTTGCACAATTAATAACGATTGAGATGCTAAAAAAGTACACCAGCTTTCATTGTTACATAAAATTGGGAAGTGCAAGAATTATTGCCGTAAATCTGGCATTTTTGAATACAGTAGTGTTTTTCAAAAATCAAAGAAAAAACACCCCATCTCCAATTTTTCTTAAAACTCATGAAACAAGCCTCTAGAAGGAAAAAAGTGTATGAAAGAACGTGTTGCATTATTTTGTTTCCAACAATGTTATCCAAGCTCAAAATTGTAGTTTTTTGAACATCACCCAGAGCGCCTAAATGAGGGGGACGGAAGCAGCAAACGCTCTTCGCTGCTCTAAATTTTCCCCATATCCCAAGACATACCTTTTCCATCAAGACAGAGCGTACCTAATACTTTTTGTCGATTGACAGCGATCTGTAACATAAACAGAATTCAGCAGCACTGCTATCGCTGAGTGCAGGTAAACAAAAGTTCTAAATGTAATTTTCTGACTGCATAGTGCCCCTATAAGGTTGTCTTTCATTAAAAAAAGCCAACTAAACAGTATAAATGAACGCGGAAGTAAACAGCATCATTTCAAAGTCAATGTTTTTTTTAAAAAACATCCCAATATGTGCTTGCCAGAGGTGCTTTACAAATCCACATTCTGTACCATAGCTTTTACCATAGGCATTTTGGAGGCTCTGTCATAAGCAAAATCTTAAAGAAAATTGTACACAAGTTGAACGAATGCCTACTGCAGCATAGCTATCACCAATCTAGGATATACCAGCATAGCCAATCAAAATAAATTAACAGCGGCTAAAAAAAAACCAAAATGTATTTTTAAACCAAACTCGAATTAGAAAAGAAAATTAGCCACAGTATGCCTGCAGTCAAACGACAAAGCGAGGGCCTGGGGACACACACAGCTTCTTAGGTGCACTGTGCAGCAATAGAATTACATACAAAACTTTTCTTTAGATGCATTCCTATGGGCTGCACTCCAAGTTGTTACCTGCACCCGGCCATAACGGCACTACCGAATCCTTCTTACATCACAGATCAGTGTCTGTCCTCAAAAAGTATTAGGTATGCTCTCTCTTGATGGAAAAGGTCTCAGTGTTGGGATCTGGAGAAAATTTAGAGCAACGGAGGGCGTGTTTGCAGCTTCCGTCCCCTTATTTGGGCACTCCTGCTGACACTAAAAAATTACAAGTTTGAGCTAGGATAACATTGTTGGAAACAAAAAAAAATGCAACATGTTCTTTCATACATTTTTTTTCACCTCCTTCTCCAGACTTGTTTCCAGAGTTTTAAGAAAAATTAGGGATGCAGTTTTTTGTTGAAAACATTTTTGAAAAACACTACTATGTTCAGAAATGCCAAATTTAGGGCAATATTTCTTGCACTTCCGTACATTATATAACTATGAAAGCCAGTACACCGTTTTAGCACCTCAATGTTTATCTATTGTACAAATTTGAAGGAAACGTGCTAAATATCTGTGCCGAAAAAAATTCCTGAAAATAGTCTCGTTTTGGAAATATTTTCCAGCAAACAACTTCCCCAAAAATGCGGAAATAAGCCTGACATATTCCTTCTCACCTGTAAATTTAGCACGAGAAATATATCCACCATATCTTTCACATCTAGATTCTTACGTCATAACAATATTGCGAAAATGAGCTGTGCTTGAAAACGCTGCCTCTGCGACGGCGTCGTTTATAATTTTTTTCTTCTGAAATATTAGCACTTTCACAAAACGAAATTCACTGTTGGCCTACTGAATCAAGAAAACTTAAAATATGAAATATTTAGGCAGATTGATCTTGCGTGGAATCACCCAGCTTCGCCCTGATAACTGCGGGTAAGACGGGATGAGAAATATTCATCATTTTTGTTCGCAGCACAACAAGAACGGGGCACGAGACGAAAGGCAAACACAAACAAGCGCTGACTATTCACTGGTTTTTTATTGAAGAACAAAAGGCGTACATATATTCATTTTCCGAGAGGGAATTGAGTTATCTGACCTCCCACGTGCCTTCCAGATAACTTTTGTTGTCTTGATAAGTCTTTCATTGTCTGTATATATACGCATGTCATGGTTTGGTTTACGGGGGTTTAACGTCCCAAAGCGACTCAAGCTATGAGAGACGCCGTAGTGAAGGCCTCCGGGAATTTCGACCACTGGTGTCATTTAACGTGCACTCACATCGCACAGTACACGGGCCTCTAGAATTTCGCCTCCACCGAAATTCGACCGCCGCGGCCGGGATCGAACCCGCGTCTTTCGGGCCAGCGGCCGAGCGCCATAACCACTCAGCCACCGCGGCGGCTTTATACGCATTTCGTTCAATAAAAAAAACTGTTGATAGTCAGCGCTTGTTTGTGTTTGTCTTTAGCCCCGTGTCCCGTTCTTGTTGCGCTGTGAGCTAAAATGATGAATACTTACCAACTCGCCCAAAATTCCGCCTTGCTGAACGGGACGAGAAAGACGGAGGCGTTCGTGTTGTCCATCTTAAGCGCTGTTTTCAAGACGAACTCACGTCAACAAGCCCAACTTTCTACGCTTGTGCATGCACTGCTTGATGACTTACATGTATCGACGCAGTCAAGATGGAAGCAACTCTCCACTCTTCTCGCGTGCTCGATCCGCCCTCGCTGGTGGCCTCACGAAGTCGCACACGCCAAGTCGTTGCAACCCAAATCTGTCTTCGTAGCATGCATCCTGAACTAAACACGTTCGCCACAGAGGGAACAGTGGAAAAAGACACGATAGGACTCGAAGCAGCTACAGGCAGCAGACAAACGTCCGTGCAAACGCCGAATTGTGCCCAACATCCTAACGTACCGCGGCTACCGCGGCCATGCAGGCCATGCCGCCGGCAAAGATTGCCTTCGGCTTCGGCTTCGGCTTCCAATGCCGCCGAAATCCAGCTTCTTCGGTCACGTGACGAGAAAAATGTTTATTTTCTTCCTTTTTTTTCTAGCAGTGCCCGCAGCTGTCCGCGCGCACGTGGCGAAAGAAAAAGAGAGGAGAAGGAAACGCGGTTCGGGCCGGCATGCCGGGTTGCTTTCAAAGCCATGTCGGCACGTCGGTGCTCCCTCCCCTCAGTCTTTGCACAGAGGTAGAAAGGAACGGCGCCAAATATGCCTGCTTATTTTGTGTGTGTGATTTAGTTCAATCCGCCAGCAACTGAGCAAAGGCCCTTGGCTGCCTTCGCGTCAGATGTCGACATTTTTTGCCACGACGGCTAGCTTTTTTAAAGTGTCCCTAATTCGAGTCGTCCATATCAACGGGGGTCGTATAAACCAATCACGACTTGTTTTCTTCACATGTTTGGGCTCAATGTATTTTTCAGGTAAACGCAGCTTTACTCAAACCACGTGGCTGACTTAACCATGCTTACGTGTTTCGAAGAGACTGAAGCAGCTCCGGTCTTGTTTTTTTTTTGGGGGGGGGGGGGTGTTAAGGGTCAGTGTGCGTGTGCTGTGTGTGTGCCTGAAAAAGAAAAAAAACACTTGCTTGCAAGCCCCCTTCAAACCGAAATACTGGCACCGAGGTTGCTCCGAAAGAAAAGGTTGCACTTCCGTTGCGCAACACCCACAAGGCAAGAATAGGGAGTCCGCGTTTGTTTTGAGACACAGGCGGAGGCATAGTCCCGAGAGAATGTTCAGACCGAGGCGAACGCGGCTAGGCATGTGGATGCGCCTCAAGCAGAGCTGTCAAATTGGTCCTAGCACTAAACGCCAAAGGGAGAGAAAAAGTAGCCGAAATGTAGCCAAATGTGAAAATGACATGTATCACGAAAATAGCCCAAAATAATTTTTTAATGAGCACAAGAAAATAATCACGAACAGGAGGGCTCCCATTACTGGTTCCTAGAGCTTCTAGCGCTCATTTTGTATCTCCGTTTTCTTCTGAAAATCGTAGTCTCCATAATTCTCTTCATCTCGGTGCTGAAAGCGGGCCATTTCGGTCCTAGCGGTTCGCCGCTGCGATGGGCTTACCTCATCTATTAATTAATCACTCTTTCTCCGACTCCTACCTTTCGTTGCTTCAAACTTTGCCTCTGTGCAACGGTGCGCTGCTTATGTTGTTTTTGAATAATTGAGCGACACTGGTGGCTCGGTACTACTTCTAGAAAAGCGCCGGCTCGATGTCATATGAGGAATTACAGTGAAACAAAATTTAAGCGACAATTTTATTCGTAATGCAAAACGCATGCATACTCCCCCCCTCCCCCCCCCCCCCCCCCGCCCTCGAAACACATATGTACAGAACATACAGCCGGGGACAAAAGTCTGGAGACCACGTGTGCCTGAAACGAAGCCCATAGTTCTATTATTAGCCAGAGGCCGGAGACCGCGCTTATTTTTTGTGGAGATGAAAAAACAATATTTTGACATTCACCTCCACAAGTGTGGTCTCCAGCTGCCGGCTAATAGCAGAGCTATTGGCTTCGTTTGAGGAACATGTGAAGCGGCGATGTTCGGGCAAGTTGGAAATTTTCGCGGCGGCGACGCGGCGGCACCGCATCTCAACCAATGACTGCTCGGCGTCGCCACGTGACCAGTAAAGGCATCGTGCAAGAAAGCATGCGCATAGGCCAGTGTTTGTGCTGTTTAAAAAAACAAATTATATAAAGTGGTGTTGAATGCTTAAAACGAATGATTTATATTTATTCAAATAAACAATGAAAATAAACAATAAAATTGTGCTGATATATAACGATTTTTTGTGTTTGCAGGGCACGAAAACCGGTTGCAAGCGCGTATCTTTTGCCAGGAACATTGATTTTCGCAGCGGTTGCACAACAGTTAAACTTCTAGTTCACCGTAGGAGTGCTGTGGCTGGAATTCTAGCCACTGCAGCGGTGGGAAACGCGCAGTGGCGACGAATGTGAACCGAAAGCTCGCGAAACGCTTCGTAGCGCCGCGCCGCTGTTCGCTCTATTCGCCGAATCGTTTGCATGTGAACCACCCTTTACACTCGATCTCGATAGTTGATGGTAACCTGTGGGGCTTCAGGTTCACTGAGGTTAAGGGCCGTCACTCTCTCTCCTTTTATAAAAAGAATAAAATGGAAGGCGATTGACTCACATTCCCTCTGTTGGCAGAGCAGGAAATTAAAAGGCTGTATTCACGAGAAGAAGAATTTTCGGTTTCAACTTTCAAAACTCCAGAAAAACTGACTTAAAAGAAGTTGCTTTCCGACAGGCACCCTCGTTCACAGACTGGTTTTCACTTCCTACTCTACCCAGAACCGGGGTAGTGTGAAGAGAGATGAGTCAGCCGCCCTCCATTGTAACTTTTCAGAAATGGAGAGGGGTATTCACCTTAATCTGTGCAAAACTGAACTCCAGACGGTTCCCATCATTTTTGGAAAACGGGAAAATGCCGCCTCGACGAGAGGCGGAACCGGTCTGGCCGGGCCGGCGGAGACTGACGCGCTCGGAGCGAAATCGAAACACACTCCAAGTTGCCGCTGGTGTGGTCGAGGTGCACCGAACCCGCCGAACGCGTCGACGGTCAAACGCCGTTGGAGTGTAGAGGGTCTCGCTGTGGCCAGCGTGACGTCGCCGTGCCGCGCGCGCTTACGTCGCAGAACAAACGCGTCGCGCGTACTACCACGAGGGTCCAACTTTACATCGCTGAGGGTGCTCACCGCTTAAGAACAACTTGCTTCAAGGACGTGTTCATGCAACTGCCCTCATCCAACGTGCTTTACAAAACAACGTTGGTCACGGCACCTTCTTAAAGCTATAAGTAAAACAATGTGCTAACTCGTATTTGAGAAATGAAGAATTACAGAAACCTTGATCCATGCAAGTTTAAAAAACGAAGGTGCGGAAATCAATCCTGACATCACATACATGTATTTCTTCTGGCTGCCTCTTTGAGCATTGCACCATAAAAAAAGATTCGTCATTGTCATTGTTTTCAGTTTTGTTGCTAAAGGCAAAATTACACCTAGAGTGATAAGTTATGATCAGCAACTCTCGGAGGATAAAAAACAGCAAACCTTCTATACAAAGCTTTTTCTTCTTATAAGACATTTTGCTCTAACTTCAACATAGATAAAAGATGTCTTTTTGACCAACTAGAACTGCCGCGCTTCAAAGTTTACTTCTTAAGAAAAAAGAAAACTGCGCTTTTCAGTAAAAAGAACCCACTGGCATGGAGATACTGCGCAAGTGCAAACAATGCCTCAGTATTGCTTTCGCCTCCAACATTTCAATCACTAAACCGCAAGTGCCCTCTAGGAGAAATCCCAGGAAGCATTTTTTCCGCCATATTTGGCATAAAAAACGAAACAGTTCTCAACACTGACAAAAAGGGATAAGGAAGGTGCAACTTTCACGAAACAGACTAAACGTCTCGCAGCAGGTATTTCAAGTGTGCAAAGTTATTCCATGCCTGCCGAGAAGGGGTAAAATTCGAAGATACCCCCTTGTTACCCCTTTTTTACACCTCTTTTTTTTTAGAGTGTACAGTTAGCGTGACGACTTTCAAAAGAGACGGTATTGGCGTAGGCTGCGAAGGCTTCTTTTTTTTTCCTCCTAAGCTGAGGGTGCTCCCGCGAGGACGCAGCCGTCTTCGAGAAGATATTTACCTTGAAGTTTCGAGGCGACGCAGAGCCCTCGGGCCTTGGGACAAAGATACCGTAGAAAGTGATTAACGTTTCTGATGCTGCGAGTTTTTTTTTATTCGGTTCATTGCTTGATCATCCCTGGCACCTCTTTGTTAACGCTGATGCCATTTTTCTTCCTTTGCTCTAGTAGGCGCGCTTCAACGGCTGGCTGTGGCACGTCGAGACGTGCCATTTAGATACCGCAACGAGCTTTCTTTCAACGTCATATTTCGCCCACGAGCAGCGTGCCTTGAAAAAACGAAATTGAACGAGAAATTTGAAAAATATTTTGCCAGGAAGTACTTCTTGCCTATTATAATGGCGAAGCGTAGCATTTTTTGTTTGTGAGCTGCTTGGATGACATAAAGGCCAATAAAGAAAAAAAGGAGGGGGGGAAGGAGTGATCCGCAGGGCGGAACAAAACAACAACGCGTTCCTGCCGTGCTCTGTCCTGCTTTCCGTAAGAAAAGATGGGCTTTTTCCTTCCCCTTTCAACACATGCTCCGAGGCATAGACAGTTCCTATCAAGTAAATGACCTTGAAGTGAGATGATGCGTAAAAGAGTAAGAGAATGCTCAAGGCAGTAGCATATGCGCGCTTAGGGGAAGCGAATATATATAATGCCAATACCTGCACACCGAGGAAAATGCATGGTGGGAATAGCTCGCTAGATATAGAGGCTGAGCTTCGTCGAATACTTCTTCGCAGCCTGTCCATCGCGGCGCGTGTGAGATGGCAGCGGAGGGGAAGGGAACGGGCGGCGGCGGCTCGCTTTGTCGTAAATCAGGCGTCCGTCGGCCATACGGCGGTGGCGTCTTGAATAAACTCGTCTTGGCTGGCAAGAAAAACGCGGCCCTGGCGCGAGGAATACAAACAGGAGCAGGGTTATGTGGCCGCTGGCTGCGCGCACACGCGCAACAGTAACAAAAGGGAATCAAACCGACGAAGAGACCGAAAGAAGCGAAAACAAACGGACACGACGCCGCCAGCAGACACATCGGAGCGCAGAGGAGAGGCTCCATTCCTTTGCGCTGAAACAGTTGCCAGCGAGTTCCGATGTTTTTTTTTTCTGTGGCTCGCTCTACTGCCTTCACCGCGCAAGCTGAAAAGAGCCATTTCATTTGGCCCGGAGCCGCTCCAAAAACAAAAGGAGAATGACTGGCCGGCCTGTGTTCACGGTTGTTGCTCGTCGATTCCGAGCTAGCCGTCGGCCCCAAGTGAGAACACAACAGCAACGGCACCGTATATGCGTTACGCGCCCACAACGTCAAGGATGAAAAAGGAAGCGGGTAGCTGGGGGCAGAGGAGCATGGCTGGAGCGCGAAAAGGGCGGAGACAAAACAAAAACAGCGTACGCCTCTGTCAGCGGCGAAGGCGAGTAGGTGCTGTGTCCTTGAAGCCGCCCATGCATCCGCATTCGCCGAGGACGGTGGGCACGTCCTCTGCGAGCAGGAGCGACGTCAATGTAACTCTCCCTGCCTGCAGGCCCGGTCTGTGGAGACCGCTGCTGGTCTTACCGCGTGTGGTTCTGCCACAGCCACGTCCCACACGCCGTGCTTGGAGGAGGTCTATAAAATGGACGTTGGCAAGAACTCAGAGGAGAAAAATAAACTAAAAGCACCACAGCCACCTGCAGCCATGCGATTGGCGGGGTCCTCGTGATCTGTACCTTAATGCAAGAGAAACGTGCTCAGGGAGGAGCGGTGGGAGACGCGCGGAGGCCGCCCAGTTTACGATCGGGAAAGCGGTAGGCATAGCTCTGTTTGCTTCGACGGGCGGATGGTTGAGGAGACACGTTCAGAACCTGGCTCGTCTCGCATTGCGAGCAAATGCGGCCGCTCGCTTGAACGGATGGTGGGGCAAGGTACGCTTTGGCCGGAAGAGCGGCTGGCGGGACAGGGAGCTTGGTGCAGTGATCTGCGGCGATCATACCAGCGTGGCTATGGTCCCTGACTGCCCATGGTAGTTGGAGAGCTGTGGCAGAGAAAGCAAACACAAAGTTGCATTGTGCAACGTGGCATGCCAATACTCTGCGAACAAGTTGCTCAAAAACTGCTTTTGCTTTTAAAAGTCTGGCAAAGTTGGGTTTATATGACCTCCTGAGAGGGAATAGAATAGTCCTGCATTTGGAAAAAGAAAAGCAACCACTGGCCCATTGCCGTTATTTTCTCGCCGAGGTTTATATATATATATATATATATATATATATATATATATATATATATATATATATATATATATATATATATATATATATATATTTCCCAAGGCTACTTTTGAAGTACTTAGAGAACGTTGGCCATCTGGGGCAGTGGTGGAAGATATATTTCGTTTATCGAATCAGACAAAGGTGGAGCGCAGTTGCGAGCAAGATCAATGTAGAGCTAATCCCGCCTGCCTTTAACACAATTACCACTAATAACAATTCAAGAGAACCATATTCGTGGTCAGTAATGCTGTTCGTATATGAATCTGTGAAGGATTCCAGCATTCTCCTTTCCTCTAGCCTCATCCGTCTAATAATTTCATTGGACTTTCCTTGTACACGCCTGTTCCTTCGGCCATAACCTCGCTAGATGTGTACGGAGATAACCTACAAACCGTTAAGAGCTCTTTTTTGAGGTCGTAATGGTGCGTCTCGTGCCTGTGCTCGGGCGCGATGCTTGATGCATACAGAACTCGGCGATCATTAGCTTTCAACGCGGCTTTCAACGCTGGTGTCAAAAGGCACGAGATTCGCTGCCAATATTGCCAAGATCACACAGGTGATGTGTAATTCACCTTGTGATCGTCCGTTTCGCACTCAACTCGCACAGCGGCGGTATTTATTTATTTTTTTATTTATTTATTGTACCCTGAGGGCCATAGGCATTACAGAGGGGAGTGGGTTACACAGGACAAAACAATACAATGAATACAATACAGTGAATATAATGGGAACACAAATTCAACTTTCTCCTGAATGTACAAAGATAGCTAGTGCATCGCGAAAATGTTATCTTCAATGTTTGCGATATCGGGGCAAGGCGGCTCCACTCAACGGAAGTACGTGGAAGATCAGACTGAAAACAGGCGTTGATATGGCATTTTGCAATCCCGACCTTGTGACTATGACCAATGCGACGGCATATGTATTCGGGTTGTGAAATGAAATGTGTATGCGGCGTGACGTGGTGATATAACTTGTGAAAAAGAGTGAAGCGACTGATTTTCTGGCGAGATTGTAAGGATTGGAGGGAAATGTGAGCTTTCATTGCTGTGATGCTTGCGATACGGTTATAATTAGAAAGGATGAAGCGAACGGTATTATTTTGGATAAGTTCGAGAAAAGTTATAAAGTTTTCGTGCATAGGGTCCCATATGGATGCTGCGTATTTAAGCTTAAGACGAATTAGTGATTTGCAAAGTAAGAGTTTTAGAGAGGATGGAGCGGCGGAGAAGTTGCGACGTAGATACCATAAATGCCATTAGCGTTATCAGTCGCGTATTCGATATGTGTACGTCATATTAAGCTTCGTGTGATATGGACGCCTAGATCCTTATATGCTGTGACTAAATGAACAGAAATACGATTCAAAATATAGGAAGGAACATTTTTGTGTGTGCAGGAAACGTGCATGAACTTGCATTTGTTAATGTTTAATTCCATTTTCCGTGGTCTGCACCAGTTAGATACAAGAGTTAGATCAAACAGGTGAGTGTCCATGTCACTAAGGTTACTGATTTCCCGGATAATTAATTACACAGTCGTCAGCAATAATATGGATGGCAGAAGATAGGATAGAAGGAAGGTTATTAATTTAAATTAAAACTAAAAGCGGTCGAAGGACGGATCCTTGTGGGACACCAAAAATTACGTTAGTGTGCGGTGATGTTGTGCCATTAGCGTATAGAAATTGCCAGTGGTTATGCAGGAAAGATTCAGTCCATCGGTAGACGTTAGGATTGAGATTAAGATGACTTAATTTATAAAGTAACAATTCATGACACACTTCATCAAAGGCTTTCGAAAAGTCTAACAAAATGCAGTCTGCGCAAGATGACTTGCCAAGTATGCGGTGCAGGTTATCAGTGAATGAACTTAACTGTATTTCACATGAATACGTTTGACGGAAAGCATGTTGCGCAGGCGTAAAAAAAGGAATTATCATAAAGAAAGGCAACTGTGTTCCTAAAGATTTTACGTTCAAATTATTTATCAGCATGCGCTAGTGAGTGACACGGGACTAAAATTTTGAGGCGAGTGCTTACCGCCGGACTTGTGAAGTGGAACCACCTTCCCAAATTTCCAATCATTAGGAAGGGTTGATGAGTCGAGCGACTGCTGAAAAAGTTTTGTTAGTATAATTCAACTATAAGAGCCAATACTCTTCAAGAACTTGGGGCAAACCGCATCATATCCAGGAGAAGAATCACTTTTTAAAGACTCGATTAGTTTGGCAATGACAAGTACATCAACAGTTACAGGTGACATAAGGGAGAATCCTTGCCGCGGTATGTCGGGAAGATGAACATTTGAACTCGAGGAAAAGCTTTCAATAAATGTATTGTTTAGTACAGTACCACAAATCACATTGGGTACAAGGATACCAGAGGTATCATGTAATGTAATTAAAGGGTTATGTGCAGGCTGTATAACGTGCCAAAACTTCTTAACATTTCTTTTCAATATAGATGGCAACCTGGAAGAAAAAAAAAGGTGAACATTTTCTGTTGTCTATTTCGCGTCCATTCTGTCCGGTGTCAGGGGTCACTCAGATATACCTGCGGCTTTCAAGCGTCTGTGCCAAGCGACTCGGCAATTGGGTGGTTGACGACCGGACCTTACCATTGGCTGAAATTGGATGCAACGTGCAGCCACTGATGAGGTGCATCGCAGCGCTCTGACAAGAGCAGGCGACCAGACCTGGCCATTGGCTGCCATTTGCTGCGATATGCAGCCAATGGTGAGGTCCGATCGCCAGCCACCCATTGGCCGGGTCGCTGTCCACACATGCTTGGAAGCCGCGGGTAAATCTGAGTGACCACTCACAAAGGAACGATTAGAGAGCGGCAAAGGACAGCTATTAGAATATAATACGGCCCCAGGGCGGTCATAAAGGACATGCGGCGCGCAGAAATATGATATTGAGAGCTTAGGTACCTGGAGGCTAAGCAACAAAGTCTAAGTTGGCAGACACGCGCCAGCATCGATTGCAGGTGGTGTTGGCCCTGGCAGACCTACGTTGTCCCTCCCCTGCTTTCCTTTAAGTAAAAAAAAATAATATGAGGGCACATGCATAAAACGTTATCTGTTGCAAGGTTGTTGGTTTGGCTATTTTGCATACAACCTTGTATAAAACTGCATAAACGTTGTCTCTTTTGCACTTTTTTTGAAGTTATAAGAAGTGCAGAGCACACTTTGCTGTTCCACGCTGCACAATTCACTATCTCTGAGAAACTTCAAATATGCGCGAGAACATGACTGTTTCATAAAATATGCGTCAACATAAGGAGTGAACATAAAGTTCAGTAAACAGTATATTCGTGCTTCAAGAAATAAATACCATGCTACAAATGCGGTGAATTGAAATGTGCAGATTACTTATGTACACTTGCGTCACATGTGTACCAGACGCATGAAAAATGTACTCATGCATAAAAAATTGATTCCTTTTCAAGATAATTACTACAGCGCCATTCATAGCAATGTTCCTGTAAACGTACACCGATTAAATGTTTTGATACGCGTAAGGGACGGAAATAATTGCAGTTTTGTCACCTCCGGAAACAATTCTGCGCTTTTGATTTGCGCTTGCTAGTTTCGTTTTTGCTTTGCAGTTCATTCATTACGTTCTTTTTCATTTTTCGCAAGCAAATTGGGTTTTATGATATGGTAAATTTTGCGTTTAACATCGCAAAGCTAAGCTGCCCGTCTACTATGAGGGACGCCATTGTGGAGGGCTCCGGATAGATTTCGACCACCTGGGGTTCTTTAATGTGCGCTGCCATTGCCCCGCACAGGGAGGTTTTAAAACTTCGTCTGAGTCAAAACGCTGCCGCCACGCCATGGATGCCATAGCCACTAAGCCACCACGGCGGATATGATACCAGTGTCAAGCGCTCAAAATAAAGTGCACTTACGAGGAGTGCGCTTCAGACCCTCGAGTGCACTTTACGCTACGCGGTGCTAAACGAGAGGGCAGAGTGCGCTCGTAGATAGGAAAATGGCGGGTGGCTAAAGCAAAAAAAAATCTAAATTGTGATTTGTAAGCCTAACCTTCACATTTATGCACGTTTAGAGCAGTAAATTACATAAACATGGACATAACTTAATTTTCGACAAAGGCCGCGTTAAATTTGTCTTATGATGAGAGTGTAGAAAGCTAAGACAAGTTCCTAGCACATCCAGAATCCGCACAACTAGCAACATGGCGAACTATAGTGCGTTTTAGAAATGTGTTGTTTGGCTGGTCGCTATCATATTTGCACAAATAGACAATATATGTAACAGGTGAAATGAACTTGTATACACGCATTTTGTTATATGTTACGTATCATGGTCAAAAAATCACTGCTGTTCAGGCTACGTGCATGGCCCTCAAAGTGTGTTCTGTGAACGCATTCCGGCCTAAGTGCGCGCTTAGGCGAGTGCACTTATATTACGCTGTTTAACAGTGCTAGAATGCACTTTTAGGAAGTGGCACTGTTCGTAAAGGCAGTTTATTTTGCGCGCTTGACAGGGGTATAACACTGTTTGAAAGCGATTATTGTGCGGAACCCAACTATTAGCAAATCACAGACAGCAGATGTGGCGGAACGCTCAAATCTTTCATTGACTGCAATTAAAACTCCACCGAATTTCCCTTAGCTAGATTGCAGACGAATCTGCGAGTGCTTCCTAAAATCAAACAATTCATCAGTTGTAATTCTGTCAGAGATTCAATTACATCTCCTTAACGCGGGATCGATCCAGGCTGCGGCAGCCGCATTTCGATGGAGGCGAAATGCATAAAACGCCCGTGTGCTGCGCGTTCTCAGCGCATGTTAAGAAACCCCAGGCGATATAAATTAATCCGAAGCGCTCCATTACAGCATCCTCTTTAGCCGATGTGTCTCCTCTTCGCGTTAAACACGGCAGTTCAAAGTTCACTTAGCATTGAGACATTTGCCGTGCTGAAGAAGATTGAATAAAACTTGTCGGGTAGGCGAACTTAAAATCCTGGCTCATGTTGACGCCCCTATTACGATGATTTGATTAGTTAGAAAGAACGAATTGTTTGGTTTGGTGTATACCTGCAAATTAGGAGACACATGTGCGAATCAACCAATACTATCTAAATCTCGCGCTTTCTATCTTTTCTATCCAATTCTACCGCTTTCGAACTTTTCTATCAATTCTCCCACGGCTAATACTCTCCCACATAACCTCTTCCTCATATCCCCTATGCGTGAAAAGAGAATTTCCCTCTCTCCACTTTTGCACCTCTTCAATCGAGGCGCGTAGCAGTTGGCAAACGCCAGGTGGCGCAGCGGACGACGGCGGCGCGGAACTGTGGAAGGAGCTGACAAGAGCTGGCGCTCTAAACGTTTTTACAACGTTAGCTCTACTAGATGGAAAAGTCGTTCTCTGTGCGAAGCCTTCCGGATTTTGCAAGGAAAAAGGTAATTGCATCAGGCATACTGCACTAAAAAAAAAGATATAGGTTATCTGATGGAACATTTTTCCGTCTCGTCAGCCACGTAAAAGGAAGCAAAAATACGCAGATTTGAACGAACGAACTTCAGTTGTCCAAAACCAAACATTTTGTTTGCTTTTGCTCTTTGAATGATAATAATCCTGTTTCTGGAACGTATTAGTGCGCAAGCGGTCAGCAGCGACGTTTAATCTGCATAAAGCCCACTTTTTGCGGAACAAAATCTAGTGGAATTGTAGCGTTCGTTTGTCTACTCATACTCGCAACATGTGTTTCATCTGCGCTGGAAAGATGAGTCGTGGCGCTGACATTTTTTATGCCTTCTAGGTTGTAACATCTTCGCTCCAGCTCGAAAGTCCAAAATTCGTTATTATTTTCTTACAACACCATTTGTTAACGCCACGTTTTCGTTTATGTGACGTCGTTTTCGACGCCACGCACCAGAATGGCCTGACGACACGCATGACGTCATTTTCAAAGCACCACGCATATTAGCCATATTGATGACCACTGATTGGTTTGAACACAGTGATCACAGCCGTGGTCTCCCTTTCTCTCCTCAGCCCCTTTTCACTCTACTTCACTGTATCAGCCCCATCAAACGTACGCCCATCTTGTCAGGGCATCATACGTGACCGTCCGTGACGTACGAGACGTGCGTGACGCACCCGTACTCTACACCCCACACAGCTCCCACCATTATCACAACACCACGTGACTGATGACTGCACCTGGCAACACCAGTGCTCTCGGCAAGAGGCATTCCTATCCATCGTTAATGAACGGCACCTGCATTTCTCACTCCACCAGCTGTCGCTTAAATTCACAATACGTCAGGAGTTAACGTGCTGGAAATCTTTCAATACGCATATATTACAGCTGCCTCTGCACTTCTTTAAAAAACCGAAGACCGCTGCAATCACCAGCCCGTCGTCAAACCTGAAGGCGAGCTTCTGGCTTTTCCTTTTCACGCAAAACATGCAATGCCCGTGACACCTGTCCTGCAGAACTTTACAGAATACGAGAAGCTGCTTCCAGAAGAGAAAAGGTGAAAACGAAACTTTAATTTCGTCCCCAATGCTGCTCGCAATGGATTACCATCTGGCTTCTTCTGAACTGCCGCTGGTCGCAGGTATATGCACACAGTCTGAGCCTTATGAACAGGCGCACTGATCATTTGAATGCCTTGAATAGAGGTATCGAAGAAACAACTTACAGGAGGATTCAGCCAGAGCACCAAAGCAACTCACCCTGCCGGTAGCGGGCGGGACGGCTGTTGGCTGTGCCCGGCTGGGAGCATTCCTGATGAGGCGCTTCTCAAAGGTTAAGCGCCCCTTCGCCTCGACAGCGGGGGTGGTGGTAGTCGCCTGCGGCTTCTCCTCCGATGCTACTGGTGTGACGTGGAACAGAGGGAGCAAAGCGTTTGGCGAGCTCGGCGACCGCTGGCTGCCCAGATGACCGCGTGACGCACATTGCGACGTTCCGGAAGCTCTCACGGCAGTAGTCTGCTCCATGTCCATGATCATCCTGCATCGCGAGGTGGATTCGGTACAAAGTCAGATGGAACTGAGCACCGAACAGATCTGGACGCCCTGGGTGGACGCACATAGCTCTGGGACGCCCCATGAAAGAATATTTCTAAAAAAAAATATTGCCTGCCTTCGATGCCTAGCACAGCTCGAGCTCTGCGATGTCCCACGAAGGAATGGTTCTAAAAAAAAGATTGCGTGCGTTCAGAGATATAGTTGTTGTTCTGCCCTTGAAGAATGACATATACCACCGAGGGGGATTGAACCTCATATTTAAGTGTCAAAAATGGATAAGAGCGTAATATAGGAAAGTAAAAATAATAATATAATCGTAGAGGCAAGAACGCCCAACGAATAAAAAAGAAATAGATTAGTTTTGGAACGATAAGAAAAGGAAGAGAAGGGAGCGGAATTGGTAGATCTGGCTGAGGATTCTTTCAGAGGGAGTAATGAATTTGGAATTTGTGGAGAGCGAAGCGAACTATCCTGTTGGTGAATCCTACCCGTGTAGCGCCAAACAAGGGTACATATGGAACACTCATATAGGTACACAAATTTTTGAAAGCAGTTTCTAGGAAAAGTTTTCGGACGGAGGCGACACGGCTACAGGACAGGAAAAAATGGTCCAACGTTTCGGGTTGACTGCAGAATCAGCAAATCCTTGAGGAAGAACAGCCAGATATGTGCAGATAAATGTTTCCGGAGGTATCCTGGACCTAAGACTTTTCAGGGACATCTCGCATTTCGGTGATCTCTTAGCACGCGGTTATTTCTATGCAAGAATACATTTTGCACCTACAATCGCGGAACCTCGGCATCTGGGACACCCGCTATGTTCCGTTTAGGCGCACTGCAAGATGGAACAGAAGTTAGATTGTCAATCACATGAGCCATAGAAAAAAATTAAGATTTATACGAACACCTAAGAAAGCCTTCAAAGAATGCAGCGGTTCCAGTAGAAACTCCGAAAAAAAGGCGAAGTAAAGGAGAGAAAAGGCGAGACGACAAGAAAGGAACACCTCCGGCGCCGCACACGTTCTCTAATTCCTCCGTGTGCGGTAAACCTCCCCCGTGGTCTTATCCGTGCAGAGGAGATTGCGCTTCGGAGGATACTGGTATAGTGAACTAGAATATATAATATAGTGGCGCGACCGGAAGGGAGCGCCTGGCTTTCCGGCGTCCCCTTACGCTCTGGAAAGCCGCTAGAGGCGCTGCTGCTCTCTTTCATACTGCGGCGCGGACGGCGGGGCCTCGTGGGGCACGGATAGACTTTCGTCAGGTTGCCTCTCCGACGTTTGGCAGAACTGTTGTGAGTGTTTGTGCATCCGTTTGCTTTGTCTTTCATGCGAAGGGGCTTCTCGTGTCTACCGTGTGCCTTGTGTATGTGCGCTTTCACCGCGTGCAGCCCACGGCGAAGAGGCGGACAGATTCCCACTGCTTCGCTCCGGGCTGCCGCACGGGTTACCCAAGTGAACCGAAAGCGTCGCTATTCGCGGCTCCGAAAGACGACGATCTTCGCAAGAAGTGGGATCGCAACCTTCACAGGAAGGATAAAACTTTCACCGTTTCTTCGGCGGTATGCGAACATCATTTTGAACCGCACTTAGTTCTGCGCGACTATGTGCACGTGATAAATGGCAACGAAGTGCGGATTCCGCGAGGGAAGCCGTCGCTTGCTCCGGGCGCGGTACCAACATTACTTCCAGGCTGCCCTACGTATCTTTCCACCTCAACACCTCGACAAAGACCGGAAAGGAAGAGGAAAGTTTTAGCGACTACTCAAGTGCCGCGGAAGAGAGCGTGCCATCAAACAAGGAGCCGGTCCTGCAGCGACGAGGATGATGCTGGAGCGCAAGAGAATGAAGATTCGCTTGTAGCCGATCGTAATTCATTCTCTCTAGAATCTCTTCGGACCATGGAAGCTCCATCCAAGGATTGGTGCCGAATTGAGTTGGAGGGGGTCGAGACCGTAATATTTGCTACATCATCTGTCAAAATGGAGAAAAGACTAGAACTATGGCATGAAAAAGCTGTGTTTTACAGCATCAGGAGGAGAGTTCACTGCAAAGGTGTACATTCTAGGCATGCTGTGTGCTGAAAAAGTTGTGAATTTTGTGTGTGATGCAAGTAATATTTTGAAGGATGTACATACAAGTGTTGCTTGCAAAGGAGCCATGAACATTCAGGATTTCAGTCAGATTTCCCACTCTCTGACCATAAAGTTGGCAGCTGCAACTGCCAAAACTGCACATGGTGTCTTCAGCGCACAGTGCCTCGGAATAGTATCCACAGAAGGTAATTCCCTTTTAATTATAATACCAAGTGTTTCAGCCTAGGCGAACTAGAATTGTTAATATAACTTTTTTAGATACTGTGCCGGCCTCTGTGATGTGATGGCAGTGTTGGCGGGCATAAAAAAATGGATTGTTTCTAGCAAGCTGGTTCACTGATTTCTAACAGTTGACTTTTGACTGTTCAGCGAGCCCTCTGTTTTATTGGTTCACCTCCTTTGAAACAACCGGCTTGTGTTGTATTTGTTAACAGTGTCGCTTTCTTTGCTGGCATGTTTGCTCATGTGTGTGCTTTTGATTTTCTTTACTTTCAAGACAAATCTGCGAAGTGCAAGATTCTCCGAAAATCCTTGCTTACCAGAAAATTATGCGTAAATGCCGCTGTGCGCCTGTCTACTGGAAGGGCCCTTGCTCATCGACTCAAGTTGCTTAAGCGGAAGACAGCACGACTTAAAAGCAACACCAACTCTCTGAAGGAGCAGTTAAATGAAATGATGATCCAAAACAAAGGTATTGCCGAGGGGGAACTGACTGAAAAGGTGGCAGCCCTTTCTCCAAAGCAGCGTGAGGCAGCACTACATATCTTCAAGGCCTCGTCACGTAAAAGCACCAGGGGATTGAAGTTTTCTAATGAGTGGGTGCTTGAGTGCCTAATTATGAAGATGAAGAGTGCACGATTGTATGAACACTTAAGGAAGGAAAAAATCCTAGTACTGCCAAGTAAGTCCACACTTCGTAAATACCTGCAGCTGTACAGGACTGGATTTGGATTCAGCGAGAAGATTTTTGAAGTGATCAGCAAGACAACCTCCACAATGGACAATTTCTCGCGTCACGGGGGTCTCATAGTGGACGAGATGAAACTGTCAGAACACCTTTCCGTGACGACAGCAGGCCATGTGGATGGGTTTGTTGACCTTGGTGCCTTCTCTTCATCAGAAGACAAACACGCTGTCTGACCATGGAATGGTCATCATTTTTGTGCCTTTTTGTTGGGAAGTGGACCCAAATACTGGGTGCATTTGCCACACGTGGAAACGTTGGAGGCAGTCTTCTGACTAAGATCATGGTTGAAGCTGTGATCCTAGTGGAAAAAGCTGGACTGCGGGTCGATTTTATTACATCAGATGGAGCAACCTGGAACAGAAAAATGTGGACCAAAATGGGCATTGCTGCATCATTAACTGGGGCCAAGTGCAGCGCTGTGCATCCTATTGACCCTGATCGTCAGCTCTACTTCATCTCAGATTTCCCGCATCTGATAAAATGTCTGCGGAATGGGCTGCTCAAGTCTGACTTCCAAGTGCCTGAAGGAAAAGTAAGTTTGAATAATTTGTGCAGCTGAACTTCACACTATAGTTAGTTTTTGCAAAATGGTCATATATATTCGCTGACTATCACATTGCATTGGTTTCAGGTGTCCATGCAGGTGGTTCGGAAGGCTCTCAGAGTGGACAGCACCAGGAGTTGCGTCACTCTGCAGGCAATGCATGGCATCACAAACAGTCATACAAACCCCAACAATTTTGAGAGAATGAGGGTCTCTTTCTTTAGCATTTCAGCTTTTTGGGAAAAAAGTGAGTGATGGGCTGGAGCTCTACAAGACCACGATCGAGGAACACTGTGGTGACATCACAGCTACAGTGAACTTTTTCAAGTAAGTGTTACACATTTGTTCTAATGTAGCACATTTTTGTTTCTGCTTAGTAGCCCTTTCTGTTATTATTGCAATTTGCATATAGTTATACTGTCAATGAACAAAGTAAAACCTTCTCTCCTTCCCTTTTGCAGAGTCATTCACGACCTCATCGAGATCCTGACGTCTCGATTTCCTGCTGAGGCTCTGCGGCCGAACTCCCCTGCTGTGCAGAAACTTAATTCATTCTTGGAGTTTCTGGGGAGCTGGGAAAGCCACACAAAGGGGCAACAAGGCTTCCTTAGCAAATCGACAGCTACTGGACTAAGAGTGACTGTAGCAAGCGTACTAGCACTTTTGAAGTACCTATGTGATGATCTTGGCTTCAGGTACCTCATGACGTCTAGAGTTAGTCAAGACCCTGTTGAGCGTCTTTTTGGAATTGTACGCCAGTCGTCTGGTTGCAACTCGCATCCAACGCCCCAGCAGTTTATTATCACCGTTAACTGTCTGAGTTTCAGCAACCTAGCACACTCAGTATCCAGAGGAAATTGTGAGGCTGGTGTCCTTAGCGCTCTTCTGCCTGCAGATGCTGGTGTTCAAGCTAGTTCAAGTGGTAAACAACAGCTTGTTGACAAAGTGCTTGACTCGGGAGATTTGAGTGCAGCAGAAGACCTGCTTACGGACAGTGCCCCAGATCATGCATCCTGTGTTGTTGCAAGCAGTGACAGCAGGCTTATTTTCTATATTGCCGGGTATGTTGCCCGGAAGTGCATCCTGAAGTCTGGATGTGAGGCATGTCTCACTCGTCTCTTGATGACAAAACAGGCTGCAGAATGTTTGAACTTGGCGTCATTCACCCGAATGAGAGATAACGGCGGCCTCCTGTACCCGTCAAGTGTGCTCTATGCATTTGTAGTAAATCTGGAGGAAGCCTTTACTGAATGCTTTAGCCTTTTGGAACTGCATTCTGACAGTGTACTTGATGTTCATGGCCACATTAAGCAAAAGCAGAAGATTGAACTTGGATGCCAAGATCATTGTGAGCAAGTTGCAGCTGAAGTAATTGCATTTTATGTTACAACACGCCTACATTTTTTTACAAAAAGCCTAAACCAGGCTAGTCTCAAAAGGCGTGAAGGAGCAAAGCACCTTAAATTGAGCAGGTGCTAAACATCACTCTGCCCATTTTGAATAAATCACACTTTAGCCCTGCTTTTCTCTCTGATTTCTTCAGCACAGCAGCTGCTTACCATATGTGGAGCGCTGCCCTTACTCTGAATTACATGGGAAAACTCGATGATCAAGAATTTATCGGGGTGGGCGTAAGTGGGCCGAAGGTGGGAATCAACTCTTGCTAAATTTCCGCGCCATTAACAGCATTGAGAAACGCCCGTCGGAATGTTTCCTGTTTTTCGCGCGCGAATTCGGTAAAAGGACGCAAGTTTCGCAAAATGTGTTATTAAATGCCTGCTTATGTCTGTGGACAGCTTATACTATCGCGCTCAGTATGACTCGCAACGCGCATCAGGTTTTGCGAGCTTATGTCAGGAAGCTATGCTAGTTCGTGGCTGTAACGAAGTTCGTATATAGCTGCTGAGCAGTTTTCATGGGTGCCTGGTACTGTGCAGCACAGCGTAATCTTTTGCTATTAAACGCAAACCAAGAGAAAGTGCCCGGTAAAGCATTGCAGGTCATTCTGGTCGCGACTGTACATGTTCAGCACAGTGTAATTAAGTGGCAAATTCGCGCTGATGTAGAAAGGATAATGAACTTTTTTTCTACCCCCAACCGGCGACATAGCTTATACTGGGTTGAAAACGCGCAACGCGATGTTCGGGCTTGATTGATTTACCAGCATATGCATTACAAGTGTGCAAATAATGAGTAAATGCACGAGGAAAATGGATGTGTTTAGATAACAGCTTCGGTAATTTCGCAGCCTGCAATTATTGCGTGCGAGAAAGCCCCAGAAACCGTTCGCCGCCGCGCCGGAGCAGTAGGAAAGGTTGCAGTGGCGCCATCTCGCGGCATCCATGCGCAAACGGGCCGCCTGCGTGGAGCCGTTCATGCCACTATAATATATTCTAGTTCACTATAGATACGGGTAAGGGTTGCCCTAACTCCAGCTATGACACGCAAGTGGCCGCATTTCAAAGATTTATATCGCCGCCCCAGGTGTCCAGTCTGCAAGAACAGGGACTGTGAGGCGGATATCCACCACCTGTTTTATGACTGCCCGGCGCTGAAGCCGACGAGAATTCGGCACCTGGCGTCAGTGGGACTCTCACCGGACAATCCGGATTCATATATTGCATGGGCACAAGATCCATATCATCGTTCACTTCTTTATTTCATCAGATCAGCTCAACTTTTTTCATTTATTTAAGCATCTTACTCATCTCTCACTTCCTAGTTTTCACGCCCTGAGGCAATGAACATCGCTTCAAAAAAAAAGAAGAGGAAGAAGTACTAAACAAAGAAGCAGAATGCGGTCAACATCAGAGAGGCAAGAAAATACGCTGTTATACGAGAAAGGAAGCAAAGTCGTGGTTGAGTGTCATTTTCTGGCCTGCTAGTCAGCACTTGGGAGACAGAAAAACTAAGTGTGTAGTGGGTGAGGATGGGGGCAGAACCGAACTGCGAATATGCCAGTTTGAAGACAAAGCTCCAGGTGAGGGTAATGTGAATGGGGTCTTTATTTTTCGCGCGCGGTACAACGCAAGCTGATTCCGTATACCTTTAAAGACTTTGGAAATGCGTATGAAGCGCGAGAGAAGCCGCAACGGGCGCCGAATTCTCAAAACTGCCACCCTCGTCGGCCTCCTCGCTCTGGCTTCCCAAAATCTCTGGAGGAGCGAGACAGGTACTGGTCACCGCAACTGCACCAGCACAAAGGAAATGGACAAGCGACCGCCCCACGAAAAACACAATGCTTGGTTGAAACAACAGCGATTTCGCAAGAGTAAAAGAAAACCAAAACGAAAAGTTTACTGCTGTCCGACTTGTTGCCAGATTAGTTCTTGAAGCGCAGGAGACCGCCGATTGAATTCCAGAGGGAAAAGGCGCCGTCCGCAGTTGTGGCGCGAGCTGTGACGTCGAGTCACATGTTGCGCCGTCCGCTCGCGGATTCTTCGATTGCTCCAGCTATGTGGATCCCGGTTTACCGGATCCGAGTGGAGCCGAACAATTTCGGCACCTGGCTATATGCACCCAGTGCAAGGGGAGAGAGAGAAAAAATATTTACTTCCCAGCATTGGTCCAGGCCGGGGTTGGAGCCCGCTCATCCTTGGGGTTGTAATCACGCGGTCAAGGGAAAGGTTGCACGGAGACGTGTCGCTAGCGAGGACATGTTCCCGTTCATTTCTGCTCTTCCCTGATGAACGGGTACCGGCCCCAGAAGGGCGTGCAGGATTTGTAGTGAAAAGGTAGGTGTTTAGCTGGGCAGGATATGTGCAGGCAGCATGTAGGCGGTGAAGTAACGGAGGGCGCTCTGGCAGTCCGTGCAGACCTTGATGGTGTTAGTGTGGTTAGGGTGGTTTAGTATCGCAACTAAGTAACTAGAATGAGTACCTATAGAATGACTGCGCTCGGAAGGAGACGACGGACGAAAGTAAGGACAGACTTATGCGCCAGGTAACAAGTGAAATTTTGTTTGAAAGCAAAGGTGTATACAAGTTTAACAAAAAGAGCGTGGAGCCGGAGCGATGCTGCGCGATCACCAAAAAGCAGTGCGATCGCGCATCGTCGCCCCAGCTCCACGGTTTTTTCGTCCATCGTCTTGTTTGCAGCGCTGTTCTTCTAGATAAGCAGTACCTTGTTCTTGTGAATTTCAAATGAGGTCGGATCAGAAATGCCGATGTGATAATAGACTTTCTGATGGCGGTTGCCTACAGAGGAAGTTGTAGCGTTGGAGTCTGCTCACATTGAATCTGTGTGACAAGTGTCAAGAGATGGGGTCTTGAGGTGGCTGCTATTTCTTCTGGAAGTGCCAAATCCCTCTCCAGATCCATGTTTCGGCGTGTAGGTAGGGTGATGGCGCGGGTTATATGGTTCCACGGATGTCGAATATAAGGATTGCCGCGGGAGGTGGTCAAGCAGTAGTGCACAGCTGCATGACGACAGGCAGTTTTCTCTAATTTGTTGTACGGGGTGGTCTGTTGAATAAGGTAGTTATAATTTTATTCGTATAACGGATCACCTAACTCCGCGCGGAAGGATTTCTGGATGGATGTTTCAATTGAGTTTTTCTTTAGGTGGAGATTTGGAAGAATACTTGACTCGTGAGACAAAGGTAGTTCCGACAATCTTGTGGAGATCGTGTTCACTTTTGGGATTCAGGTAGCGTGACTGGGCCGGAGAAGAGACGAGGACGATCGGAGGAAGAAAACTTGGAAAACTTTATACAAGGACTACTTATATTATGTACAAGTACGGGCAACGAGAGTGTTTCTCAGTAAAGAGAGCTTCTTAGCAGTCGGGAGTCTCTGGTATCTCTCAAGAAGGGGCTCTCTCCTGGTACCAAACCAGCAGCTCCTTAAATACTCTTCGTATTCCCCAGATCCCTAGCGGGGGAATACAGTTCGAAGAATGATGTCCAAATACACGATGGCACTGATGGTACCACCCACAGTAGGGCGGTCCTGATGTTTCCTTGCAGCTCGGTCGAGGGAAAGGGAAAGGGACGCTGCACATAAGGCTTCATCAAATTACTGTGGATTATCCGATTGTGTTTGTTGTTAAATTTTGCCTCATACTTTGTGGGGATTGGGCCTCTTGAGCGATCGGAGTGCGCCCGCTGCTGCCGTTTGCTCGTTAGAGACCCCCCGTGGAGTGTCCGCGAGCGGACTGCAGGCGCCAGCGCTGCTTGTCCTCCTTTCCAAAGGAAGCTCTGTTGAAGAACCGCTGTAAATCACCCTCCCTTCCGTTCTTCCCGCTTCAGCCTCGCGTCCCCATTGGGTCACTCCCAGTGAAAGCTGGGGGGCGTTGTTTCGGCGAGAGGCCCGAGCGGGAAATGAACGGGGAGACCGCCACAGACACAGGCAGCAGAAAGGGGCGTAGAGTTCGCCTCCCGGGGGCCCCGGCCTTTGCCGTGGGACCAAGAACGCGGGTGGTGTAACCTTGCGCACCTAGTATGTACGCTTGAGTCCAGACCCGAGCCTCCGGAGTCCTGTCGTCCGCCTGTGCGGCGCTCACGCGCTCCGGATTCGGGAGGGCCTGATTTGGCTAGTTCTCCGTCATCGCCGGCCATTGCCGGTGACGACGCGCGTTGGACTATCGACGTGCGACCTGCGTCGTCAAGATGTGGTCCGCGCATTCCCCATCCTCCCTCGTGTTGCACCGCGCGCGATTTAACCCTCTGGTTGTCCGTGCGGCATGCTATCGCCCTTAGCTGTGCCGTCACGCGCGTATGTAGTCTTTACTTTGCGCGCGCGGCTCCGCGGGCCCGCTTTCGGGTGCTGTGGCTGGGCTATGGGTTGTACTGAGGTCTGGAGATTAGTGCAGTGTTATGTAATGCAGCTTTCTGTGTAATAAACACTTGTGCTCTTAAATCACTGCGCCTTCCTTCCTTCGGAGCGAGAGCGCAGGCGCGCAGCGAACGCTGGCTATGCCCTCAGCTTGATCTTGCCCGAACCCGCGATATGTGGGCGAAGTGCCACTCAATTAACACTTCGGCACGGGTTCATAACCAATACCACAAGTTGGTGTCCTAAAGCTTGGACACCACCTTAGCTGGCCCTTCCCATTGCACCTCAAGCTTGTTCCTTTTTGACGGACGCAGCAACATCACCTGGTCGCCAGGTTGAAAGGTGCGCTTGTGTGCCGATTTGTCGTAGTACACTTTAGACAGTGACTGCGCTGCTCTGACATTTGCTTCCACGAGGTCTCTGGTTTTCGCAAGTCTTTCTAGTAGCTTCAGGACGTATTCCAATACACAGGGATCCTCTCCGTAACCCTTCCATGACTCCCTTAGCATGCGCAATGGGGTCCTCCAGTCACGCCCGTAGACTAGTTCAGCGGGGCTAAATCCTGTGCTTTCGTGGGGGACGGATCTCATTGCAAAGAGTGCTGCTGGAATGCAGCCTTCCCAATCTGCTTTACGCTCAAAACACACAGACCTAAGTATCCGCTTTAGCACTGAGTGCATACGCTCGACTGGATTTGACTGAGGGTGGTGAATAGAACTGCGGATTATTTTAATCCCAGACCGTTTAAAGAACGTTGTTGTCAAGCAGCTTGTGAACACGCTCCCGTTATCGCTTTGTATCTCTGCAGGGAACCCCACGCGAGAGAAAATTGACAAAAGGGCGTCTACAACACATGCGGAACTGAGCTCCCTCGGGGAAATGGCCTCGGGAAATTTCGTTGCCGCGCACAGTGAGGTCAGAATGTAGCGACAGCCAGAGTTGGACGTCGGCAGCGGGCCGACAGTATCTATTAAAAGACGCCGAAAGGTAGCTGTAATTATGGGAACTAGTTTCATGTTTGCTTTCCATTTATCCGTCGACTTGACGACCCGCTGGCAAGTGTCGCAAGTTCTAACAAGCTCTTCCACATCTTTCCAGCAGCGAGGCCAGTAATATTCGAGGGCTAATCTAGCTTTTCTTTTTTTTATGCTCAGGTGGCCCGCCCATGCATTTCCGTGTGCGAGCTCTAGAAGCTGCCGCCTGTACTTCTCAGGCACTAGGAGTTGCTTGTATGCGCGTCCCTTTGAGTCGCAGTATTTCCGGTACTGAAGGCCCGATTTCTCATGAAAGGTGATATTCTTTCTGGCGACTCCCTCGCTCAGCTTCTTGCTTAGAGCTCTTAACGATGGGTCGCTTTTCTATTCTGCAATAAGTGCTTTCCTATCAACCTTAGTCGACTTCTCCCTACAAGTCGAAGCAGGTGTTAATGTCTAACCCTTCGCGTTGGTTCCTGTTGCCCCATTCTCTACGGAATCGGCAGTTCCTTGGATTTCATGAGCTACCGCTTGTTCGGGAACACCTTAATGGTCTTGCTCATGCGGTTTAGACGGATCTGTTTTCCTGCAAGGAATCCCGACTGGTCGGGAGAATGGTTCGGTGCCTGCTCATTTATGGGAGCGTAGTCGAGTTTCATTGCGAGCTCTCGTGCTCGAGAACGTGTTAGCGCCATGCAAGCCAAGCCAGAGGTGAAAGACAGACCTTTCTCTTTCAGAAGCTGCTCGGATTTGTTCGAAAACAGGTAGGGCAAGTGTGTCGGCAAGTTTGCGCTAACTGCCGCTTCTGTGTCTAGCCTGCCAAAAGTCTACTCTAGAGTCACCTTCGCTCTAGTCAAGCATGCACTCTGTTCTTCGGCGACCTGCTTAATCCAGGTGCATCCGCCGGTGTAGTCCGTGGAGGAAACACAGGACGGGTGAGCAACATCGATGGTAGCCGCTGAATCGCGCAGTGCTCTGAATTTCTTTCCATTTATCACCATGTCCCGCATGTATGGCTCCAGCAATTTAAGGTTTTCCTCCGACTCTCGCATGCACGCGAACGCCATCTTTTGCTGTTTGCAGTTCACTGAGATGTGACCCTCCTTGTTGCAATTATAGCAGACAATGGGCTTTCGCGCTTCAAACGCGCGAGCTCCAGGTGCCTGCTGTTTCGGCGAATCGGCAGATTTGGGTTACTCAATCTTTTTTTGGTTACCTCCTCCTTTTGATCCCGCATCCTCTCCTCGGTTATCCCGGCGTGCTGGTGGCACCCTTCGGTCGGGGATTCTCTTTAAATTGGTTTCTCCCTTTCTTAACCTGTTATCGTACCTTGCCTTGCTTTGGAGGTTTCGGCGAACGTAATACTCGTCTGTGAGCTGTGCCGCTTTGTCTTGGTCTATATCGGTTAGCCTATCTTGCAGCCATACCCTCTGATCTTCTGGAATCGCGCTATACTACTGCTCTAGTGCGATGCACTCCAGTACCTTGTCATAACTTCCGTTCACCTCAGCGGTCTTAAGCCACTCGTTTAAGTTGACTTTAAGCCGGTACGCGAATTCAGTATGCGACTCTCCGCCTTTCATTGCCTGCCTGAATCGCTGCCTAAAGGCTTCAGCATAAAGCCGGTACTTTCTTAACAGTGTGCTCTTTACCTTCTCGTAGTCATCACACTCTTCCAGTGAGAGGCCAGCCACCCCTTCGGCCGCCTCGCATGGAAGGAGAGGAAGTAACTTCTCCGACCAAGCGCTCTTGTCGATGTGCACCTTCCCGCATGCACGTTCGAAATTTATCAAAAAGAGTGAAATATCGCCTCCCACGTGGTATGGTGAGACGAGATCCTGCAATCTCTGCCTCCCTTGCTCCTCTACCGAAGCTACAGGGCTAAGACGTGCCATATTCCCTCCGTTCGACACGATTTCGAGCTCCTTCATTTTTCTAGCATGTTCACGGACCTCCCGACTCTCTTGAGCCAACCGATGCTCTTCTTTTCTTTCTGTTCGCACATCTCCCGTCTTTTCTGCTCTTTGGGTCCGAAAATCGTTTCCCAAGCCTCATCGCCCTCCTCAGTAGTCACCTCCTCCTGCCGCATAACCTCGACAATTTCTTTTTTCTTTTCGTAGAACGTAGCGAAATCCCAAGCTCATGGCAAATTTCGAGCAGCTCCTGCACATTTAACTTTTGCATCGTGAGTTCCATCATGCGTTAGCAAGCCCACTAAAACAAAAGCCCTAGCTTGAACTGGACAAAACAGTTTCCCTTAATCAATTTCCCAGACTACAGGAATCCGCACCTAGCATCTGCCTGTGCTAGTACGTTCTGGCGAAATGTAAGAACATTGGGCACTCATCCTGCCAAGGTATAGCTGACGCCCGTCAGTCCCGTAGCTGCCGAGGTCAGTTGGAGAGGGTAACTTCACGTGGACGTCCCACAGCTGCTATCCAGTTGTTGGTTTTCAGGTAGCAGCATCCCACCGCTGCCACCAGTTGTTGGGGTTCAGGTAGCCTGACTGGGCCGGAGAAAAGACGAGGACGATCGAAGGAAGAAAACTCGGAAAACTTTATACGAGGACTATTTACATTATGTGCAAGTACGGACAACGAGAGTGCTTCTCAGTAAAGAGAGCTTCTTAGCAGTCGGGAGCCTCTGGTATCTCTCAAGAAGGGACTCTCTCCTGGTACCAGACCAGCAGCTCCTTAAATACTCTATGAATTCCCCAGATCCCTAGCGGGGGAATACAGTTCGAAGAATGATGTCCAGTCACACGATGGCACTGATAGTACCACCCACGGCAGTGCGGTCCTTTTGTTTCCTCGCAGCTCTGTAGAGGGAAAGGGAACAGGACCCGGTCACGTTGTCGTCCACGCGCCCTCCAGATGGACACGCACGTGTGTCCGGACCGCGCCCATGTTGACCCGGAAGGCGCCTGCATGACACAGGAATGCAGACTGTCTCCCAGCTGGGGGTTGAAAGATCTTGTACTGGCGACCGGAACGCGGTGGCTCTGTCGAAGGTCGCCGAGCTCAACGACAAATAAGGCGCCACCTAACGTGACTAGGGAGACAACGTTGGTGGCAGTTCTGTTCATCGCTGGACCCTCGCAAACCACTGTCGCGTATTTGGCATGTAGCCAGGAGCTTGAGTTCACCCCCGCAGGAACGCTATCCTTTCCATGCCCTGTCTATTTTCCAACGGCGTAATAATGTACAGGTAGCAGAAGAATTCTGCAAAATGGTTGTGGGCACAACTATGGTACCATCAACCAGTTTGGAGGCTTTTGTACCACCTTCACCAGATGACCACTACGACATGCTATTCACGATGCCTGAACTAGAAGCTGCTCTTTCCTCGTGTAGGCGTCCATCTGCACCTGGTCCAGGCGGGATTTCGTACGCGTCCCTCTCTCACCTTGGCATGGAAGGCCGAACTGTGCTGCTCAGTTACTACAATGATACATGGGCTTCCGGAATCGTTCCAGAACACTGGATGATCAGCCGCCTGGTTGCACTTTTGAAGCCTGGCAAACCTCCGTATGAGCTTACCTCATACCGGCCAGTTGCACTAGCAATCTGCGTCGGCAAATTTATGGAGCGAATGGTGCTGGCGCGGCTCGAATGGTTTTTAGAGCAGAATGCTCTCTATCCGGATATGATGACCAGGTTCCGGAGGGGACGTTCTTCGATTGACAGCGTAATCGACCTCATCTCGACAGTGCAGCATGAAAAACGTAGTCGCCGACTCGTCGCTGCTGTCTTCTCGGACATCAAAGGGGCCTACGATAATGTACTTCATGACGCCATCCTTGATGCCCTTGACGACATTGGCGTTGGCGGCCGGATGTATTCGTGGATTGGGAGCTACTTCAACGGCCGGTCTGTTTACATGTCTACGCCTGATGGGGAGACTACCCGTCATCAGGTTTGCCGTGGAGTTCCTCAGGGAGGATTTCTTAGCCCAACCTTATTTAACGTGGCATTGATTTGACTGGTGAATGAACTTCCCACTAACATTCACATCCGTGCCTATGCTGATGATATGTGCATCAGGGCGTCGGGTTCGACACGTCGACAAATGCGTGCGAGATTACAACGTGCCGTGTCATCTACTTCAAGGCACCTACGGCGTCAGGGTTTGCACTTGGCAGCTGAAAAATGTGCTGTGGTCGCATTCACGCGTAAGTTTGTCTGCCACAACCCGGTAACTCTTCAAGGGGTTGCAATACCATACGTCTCCCACCACAGATTTTTGGGCATTATCATTGACCGCGATCTGTCATGGTCGAGGCATATAAACATGCTAAAGAACTCACTCTTTTTTGCCATGTGCTTCGCTTTGTGGCAGGCATTAAATGGGGCCCAACGGAGCGCTCCTTGCTTCGACTTTACTAAACCCCCTTTATTGACTACATTCGTTACAGCCTTCCTGTACTCTCTAACATGAGTATTTCCTGCTTGCTGACATTAGAGAGTGTCCAAGCACAGGCGCTCAAGATATGCCTCGGATTACCACGTTGTGCCTCGAACAAAGGCACGATTGAGGAATCTCGTGCGTGCCCAATATCGGTCTACCTGTCACACGAACCACTTCGTGTATATTTACGTGCGCTTACACAGCACCGCTGTCACCCGCTGACGAAGATTTTTGATGAGCGACCGGACAGCAGTTTTGCACGCGCACTGCGCTTCCATCGCTCCGAGTTGCCATCAGACTATGCCCTGCCGCATCATTCCTTGCAGCCCCCATGGGTAATGGCTCAGCCTTCAGTCTGCCTGCATGTCCCTTGCATAATCAAGAAGTCTGCGATGCCGGTTAGCGGACTGAAGCAACTCGCACTTGCCTACATCTGGTCAAAATACCACAAAGGTGTGCACGTCTACACGGATGGATCTGCGTCTCCAAATGCATCAACAGCAGCTTTCGCAATCCCTGCACAACAGACGACCCGCAGATTCATTTTGGGACACAAGTCTACTTCAACCGCTGCAGAGCTTGTGGGCCTTCGGGAATCGATTCGCCACATCTGCGGAGAACCGCCTCAGGAAGGGTGCATTTTCACAGACTGCAAACCTGCGCTACACATTTTAGGATGCTTCCTACCCCACACAGCCTACCAAGCTCTGGCTCTTGATATCATTAGTCTCGTATCATTTGCTCAGGGAAACGGCCACCGTATAGTGTTTCAGTGGATCCCCGTACACTGCGGACTCGATGGAAATGAGACTGCCGACGCTGAAGCAAGGAGCCCTTCAGCAGTGGCCTGCGTAGAGCTGTACCGTTCTCTATAGTGGACACAACTTGTCTCCTTTCGGAATTGATGAGGAGAGCGACGGCTAGGTACTGGGCCCTGCCAGACACCCGCCACATCCGCCTTAAACGGCTAGATCCGACGATGGTCTTTTCAGTTCCTCGCGGAATACCTCGCCCTATTGCATGCGTTATCCGTAGACTACGTTTAAACGTGGCATTCACGCGCAAATACTTGGACTTAACAGGACAAGCGGACTCCCCGGAATGTACCACATGTGGCGTGCTAGAAACTATAGAACATGTTTTAGTGGCGTGTACAGCGTATGCACGTGAAAGACTCATACTCGCATCTGCTCTGAAGCCTATGGACACATCGCTCCTCTCTGAGGATTTGATCCTCGGCGCTTGGCCAGATAGTTTTCGAACTTTAAAGGCAACGCGAGCGCTCTCACGCTTTTTGAGCGACACGGACCTTGTCTCATGTTTGTGATGTCAGAAAGTGTGCCTTGTTTTTTTTTAAGTAGTTTTTCATCTGCCTCCTCCCATCATCATCGTCCCCCATCGTGACCTTCTTGTATCTCCTCTTCCCATTCCCCAGAGCAGAGTAGCAGGCCAGATATTTCTTTTTCAGGCCAACCTCTCTGCCTTTTCCTATCAATAAACCCTCTCTCTCTCTCTGTCGAAGGTGCGGCACTCGGGCAACTGTTCAACCGCAGCGTGACCGAAGGGGACCACACTAATACCGCACTTCGTCGTCTGAGGACAGGAACGAATACGCTTATGGTCGTCGGTGCTTCCGGCATTCCTGATCGAACACGTGGGGACGCTATTGTCCCTGCACCCGATGTTCCTGCGGCCACGTTTTTTCCAGAGTGCTCATCCACCCTCGCGGTGGTCCTCCGGGAATCCCCCATGCCCCCTTCGCCGAAATCCACAGCAGGAAGGAAGCGCGGGCACAACATCACTGAGTCCTTGGCTGGTACGGGTAATGAATTTAAGCTTTTGTAGGGGAGATGGATATTTAATTTAGGAGGATTATTGATGTCCACACCGTATTTTTTGGGCCTCTTCTTCAATGAAGTCGAGGATGCGAACATGTGCCTGACTTCGAACAATTAGGTTATCCATTTTCAAATTATTGAGACAGCGCTTCGCATTAAACACCCTCCTCTTATGGTTGAAAAGAAGTGTGTAGTCCGATTTTCTGGGTGAGCATTCCAGCGTGAGTGATGTCCAAGCCTTAATGGATGGTAGTTACTTGACATAAACTTTTACCATGGAAACAGCAGATCGTGATGTCATCCGGATAGACATCAAGTAAAACAACGGGGGGGGGGGGGGTATAATCGAGTTGCGGGTTGTGTCGCATTTGATGGGGACCGTTGGTAAGGGCTAATTATGAGGAAAAATGAGTCATAATAACCGATTGGAAGGGTGAAAGTTTTGTATTAGTTGAAAAGACGGAATCCTGGATTGGTTTCTCGAAATATGGCTAGGATTGCTCTGTGGGGATATTGTCGAAAACCCATTCATGGCTACACCCACGACAGTGTGTAGTTGAACAGCGGAGCAGACTGCTTATACCTCTTTGTACAATCGTGCACCAACATATTGGCAGCACACGTCTTTGCGGAAGCGAATGACTATAGGAGGTTGATGATTGAAGTGTTATAGATGTCATTCCATCCGAATGAGCACTGTGAGCACGATTCTCTCCATAATCTTTCCCATACAGGGAGGGAGTGATATAGGCCAAAGGTTTGCTGGTGAATTCGTCGGTCTGCTTAGTTTTATTACGAGAACGACATTGGCTTCTTTCCTGATGCAGAGTAGATGCCCTGTGCGCAACAATTTATGTCGTCCAATGTAGCCATG
This sequence comes from Amblyomma americanum, assembly GCA_030143305.2. NCBI lineage: Eukaryota > Metazoa > Arthropoda > Arachnida > Ixodida > Ixodidae > Amblyomma > Amblyomma americanum. The sequence continues at coordinate 58,877 of JARKHS020016630.1, forward strand.
AACTGTAAATCAGGCAGGTTACGAACCATGCTGTAGGTGACAGGAGTAATGCTTTGCGATGCTGTATTTCAGCATAGCATTTTGATTGAAACACGACGTGTTTTCCTTCAAAAGATAAGCAAAAGGACTAAACTTCAACCAATACAAAGATAGCTGCAATAATAAACTACTTACACGATAAACGGTGCGACCGCTGGCGTAGTGCGTCGTAAGCAAAATTTTGGCAATGCCTTGTTGAGCGGCAGAATTATCACCGCGCGCCTCCTCTTGCCTGACGTTTTGGTCTGAAGCTGGTGACGTCGAGAGCCTACCAATGTGATTATATGGTTCTGGTGGTGGGTACTGCGGTGAATCTGTCGGTGATGACCCTACCTCACAATTAACTTCCTTTCACTGATTCCTTTATCCACCATGCGTGCTATGCACTCAGTCCTTCTCGTAAACTCCCGGTGTTCATTTAAGGGCGTTTTAGGGCCACCTTTACCCGCTTTTGTGAATGAAAAGTACCTCTCAAAATCAAAGGCACATAAGCGCCCGCAGAGCGCTGCTAGGCCACCAATGGAATGAAGAGACAGCATATGCGTTCACTTGATTTAATAAATTACAGCACTGCTGATAACGGTAACAAATCAGTAATATCCAAAAAATATCAAACAATTAAATCGAAATTAAAACCAGGTGTGTCTGCGGCCCATGCGGCCATGTAAAACTCCGCAGGGCAGACTCTGCAAATGAGATAAAAAGTGAACGAGGGTTGTGAATCAACCGGAGTGACCCCGACCACAGTCACTAAGAAATTGAGCTAAAAGCAGCATATATTGTTTACCAGGGATTTCTGAGGTACTTTTGTTTTTATACTCAAGCGAAACACTGAGGTATAGCTCCAGTCAGAGTGGGACACACTCGAAAATACCAGCTGCTCCTTCAGTTACACTCCTCCCCAATGTCACAACGCATGAGGTTTCGCCACTCACAGTCTTGCATGCTGCTTGCTCTGCACACGGCGATCGAAAGTATTCTATAGTAAGCGAACAGGTTCAATGCTCTGTATCTTGCGGTTAATTTCGCCAGTACTCTTTGTGGCCCTTAAAACAACGGGTGTGATAAGCAGGCGATTCTTGCAGCCGTCATGCAAGTTTAGGAAAACCAGTCAAATATTCAAAAGAATAGGCTTCGCACATGAGTGCTCCGCCCCTTCTATAATTTGTTTTCGTGACCTCATCGTTGTGGACTTTCTGGATCGGCAAATGATCTAGCGTGAGCTCTTTGCAATGGATAAGGACGCTCCATCCAACTTTTTGTCGAAGTAAAAATCTAATCTGCTCGCTTTTTATGGTCATGTTGATATTTTGCCCAGCTGGAAGTGCCTCTTTTCTTTGCGAAAAATTTCCATCTAAAATTTTCTCGCCACCCGATTAGAAGATGGGACGTCAAGACCGAAACGGAATTTGAAGAGCCCTTCAGTCACGAGCATGAAGGCGAAATATTTTGTATCGTCCTGTGGAGCTCTCTAGCTCAACACTATCGCCTCAGGCTTCTCGAATGAGTTTCGATTTAAAGGTACAGCATACTATGCCTTCATTACATCAGATGTGTTCGCTATATCCGGTTTCAAGTTACGACCTATTCCTTCTAAAACTCCTTCGTTACGGCGGACTATGGGGCCGAGAGGATAAGGTGATGGACTGCTAATCTATTCGGATCTGCCCGCGTGGGTTCGAGTCCCATCCTCGTCGAAATTTGTTTTTCATTCATTTCATTTGAATGACAGGTGGAGCGGACACTTTCTACGGACGCACATATCCTGTCCACAACGATGAGCCTATAAAGGCTTTCGCCTGAAAAGGACTGCGTGATAACCGCGTTAGAGTGAACACCAGCGTTGCATAGCCTCAGGGGTGCGCGCGTAACCAAATGTCTTCGTGCGTCCCACATGGCTCGCGAAAACTGCCGAGGATGAAGATACCAGTGTTTGATTTTTACTTTTCCAGTAAATACAAGCTACGGTTTTCAGTTAATGTACCCTATTTTGACAGGCGCAAGTTGATTTAGATATTCGCCTACATCTTACGATTGACGTAATCAGAGGGCGCACGTTTCGACAGATGAAAATGATTCTTCTCGCAAAGAGTGCAATCTTCGCCGTTCTATTGAATCCGCCATTGATCGCAGGGTGACAGTTCCAGGTCACTCTTTTGTCGGTATTACACCAGCGTTGTACATATCTGTTCGCCAGAGGTGATGAGGTACCTGCCACAATGCACGACACGATTACTCTGGGTGTGATGTGGCAGCCATCGAATAATGGAGGATGATCTGGACGAAGCGCGACTGCAAACAGGGAGAAGCCGGCTTAGCTACCTGCACAAAAGCTTCAACTCTTTGTTGCTGTTGGCAGGTAAAATCTGTAGCTACACTGCACGCACGTGGTGAAATAGAATAATGTTTGGGGACGCAGTAGCATAAGAAAAACACCACAGAAAATGTGCGCCGTAAATAAGATAGACGACCGCAAGCGGCTGTCTCCGCCTCTAAATAAGTTTTAATGGTAAAATTGAACTCCTAATAAGTGGATACATATAACACACATCACTACGGCGGGTACCGCAAAGGCTATTTGGACGCATTTTGTAGACACCAAGCCTTGCAATATATTGTTTCATATGCATGTTCCCCATGGAGCAATGTTGCGCCTGAAGTGACTGCTTATTAACATTGGAGCTGGGACCAAGTATTGGGGCTATAAACGCAATGAAGCTTAGCAAACATATATGTGTGGTTTCTACGAGGTAACAAGGCATTTAAGAACTGCTGCTTCGCGGACATCAGCCTTCCTGTCATTCTGCTAGATATAAAAAAAATTCCAGAAAAAATGCTTAACTGGCACACATTACCTTTTTCATTTGTTCCACTGCGTATGCCAACAATTTTCACCTTGACTCGAATAATATCCTGCGCCACCAAAACGCGCGCAGTGCACCGTCAAGAATGACATTAGCTGATACATTGTCAGCAGAACCACCACGAGGGAGGACGTACTGCGCAGGCGTCTGTGAGATGCCACATACGGCAGCAGCTGGCAGGGACAGCGGCAGGACCGAAGCCGGACGCCCACCTTGCTACCGCAAATACACCGCCGTGGCCAACGGTTGGCGGCCTGGAGTGCTGCCTGCAGAGACTGCACCGCACAGGCGGCGACGCGTGGGGCCGAAGTGGATGTCTTGCTCCGCTGAAAACAGGTTCGAGGACTGTGTTATTCGATGCACCCGACAAGATGTGTGCAATAATGTTGAAGTAACCAAAGAGGCACAACGAATTTCGGTTCGTAAACGCAAATAAACATACACTCGCCCCTCATAACTGGCTCAGCGGTATTGGATGCTAAAATTGTGAGTGAGAACTGAACTCAGGATTCATGAAAACTGCTTATCAATGTAGAGAAGTTTGTGAGGGCGGGAAAGCGAGTGCCGATGTATAATTATCGAATTTACACCTCTAGTTGTCCACAGGTGCGTTAAACCACAAGCCATAATAATGACAACTGCTTATTTAGAATTATTATGAATAAAAATGAAAATGTGAATCATGTATTAGTCGTTCTCTCACCACAAACTACAAAAGTAAGGAATGAATTCTTTGCCGCACACGACATCTGAGCTTACATTCGCATTTCCTAATCATCAATCGTCCATAATACGTAATGTGCATGACACTTTTACGTCATTAGTTCACCGCTATTTTATTTGCTTTCACGGTTAGGGCAAATTTTCTTTAGAGCGCACAAACATCTGTCCGAATTTAATGATGCCTCTTGGTCGCCCTACCATACACAATTCGTCTAAGAGGTATCAAATTCCGGAGAAAGTTATCCATCTGGCAGCACCGCGCAACAATAAGATGGCACTCATGTGGGTCCGCGGCGGCCTTTCGACATTGTGCCGTTCTTCGGTTTCTATTCGTTGCGGCACAGATTCATGGTTCTTTGGCGAAGGCGAAAAGGTTATAGCGGATAGCCAGCTCATCACAAAAGGACTGAAGAACCATCACACAGACCACGCGGAAATCGCAGCCTTCTGAGTAAAGGCGTCATAATTGCAGTATGGGCAGCACCAAATGCCTTTTACGATAAAATCACTCTTCAGAGATCCCGACGATGTGTGGAAACCCAGAGCACTCGGGCTACCGGCTCTTCTCTGAAAGGCGCTAACAACTGTGAGCAGAACTATATTCCCTGCTAGAGGCAAAGTCACTTTGCTGTATTCACCAAACTCACTCGCCATATATATATATGACCACTTTAAACTTTTCTCAGCCCTTTCATTGGTGAAGCCCAGCATTTATCAGCAGTTGCCTCAGTACAGCAGCACTAAATTGGACATCAGAAACGCTGAAATAGCTGCGCTTTCTGTAAAGCCAAAGTTCCGTAAACCACGCTTAAACAATGATCATTCTGAAACCTTGCTTTGACTGTTGAAACCAAGCTTTGACCCCTGCTGTGGGCGGCCATAAACACCGTCATTGAATCACATGGTATCCCGTGGAATGAGCGGTGCTCGTACAGATTTATAAGGGAAATGTATTCTGGTGTCGTTTTGGACACGTGCAGGCTTACACAGTCTAATATGACTTTGCGTACCGATTCGCTGTGTCCGATGGGCTACAGCTTCAACTTCTATCAGTGCGGTGACTTGTGGCGGTTAAGGAACATCGAAACTATGTGTAAGCAGTTCGACATCTCCGCTGCAGGTTCCAAACAAGATCAGATTTATACGGGAGTATATGTGATTGTGTGTGAGTGGGGCGAAGGGAATGGTAAGGAATTAAGATAAAAACCTACTTGTCCTCAATTACATAGCCACTTTTCTGCGTCCACCGTCACTTTGTCGTACAAATGTGTACAGCGGGGCTCTTCGGCAGCAGGAGCGCAATTGTATGTTTGCCTCAAAGCTCACTCATCGAGGGAACACATCAATTAATACGATGTAAAAACAATTACAGATGACACGGAAAGCTCCGTGATTGGTTCAGTTTTCAGCGCCGCACCAAGCCTACACAGCGAAACCCTGATCATATCACAATCATGCGATTTTAAACGACTCATTAATGAGTAAATTGATGACTACAGGGAAGGATGTAGTTGACGTTAGTGAAATGGTTCGGACAAACAATGATGGTGACGGTCACATTTCTTTGAGTGCTCAGCGTTTTTCCCTTAGCCGTTCTCCGAGGCGCATCGTCTTGTTCCCTCAAGATGCAACAAGATAGCACTGTTAGGTCTTTTCTGTGAGATGACACGCAAAATCGAACGCAACATAACTATCGCGACGTTCGCTTTTTCGTTTTTTTTTATTGCCGTTCACGCGACAGCATCATGAATGGCATCACGAAGCTACGAGAACTTACGCGCGTTGCCATGCCGGTACTAATTTGACGGATTCTCGTACAAGCGGACAGTTGGCGAGGAATGATAATCAGTTGCGAATTCCGAGGGCGTATGTCAACATTATCAACGCTTTCTAGGTAATAACTTCAACATTTCAAAGGCGTCAGTTTCAAATCCGTTTTTTTTACAGCACCAGACGGTAGAGCTGACGTATGCACATGCATGCCCCATTGCAAAACAATACTGATTCACCAGAATGCTGATCACCGATTCCTGCGAAGAGAGTGGACGACAGCGGCGGCCTCCCTCCCTTTTTCATCCCCGTAACCCTGCGCTTCAGTGAATATGTTCGACGGGAGGTTATAAGGGGATCATGCGTAACCGTGCGCTACGTGCTTAAAGTGCATGACGCGCCGATACTATACGTTCCACCCAATTCCACACCCGCACCCTCCCACTCGGTGACTGCTGAATGCTCCTGACTTCTCGAGCAATTTTAACATTAGGGACAGCGACACTCTGCGGCTAACGACATCTGCATGCCACTGTTCTCCCCCAGGTGTAGGTTCAATCCGCATAATCACAGCAGTAACCGTCCGGACAGCTCTTTTTTAAGATGCATCAGTTATCTGTGAAGTCCCTCCTCTTGGTTGAAATCCAGGCAGGGCTCTTTCATCTGCAGCCTAAAAGTGCTAGCTTTTGCCTGCCATGCAAGATATGCTACACCCGTGTTCTTCTTCCGGCAAGAGCTTACGGCTAGCGAGGAGTAGGTTCCAAACGCTAGACGTGAAAACCAAATTACATGCCCCACATGTGCAGCTCAAAATGGAGTACCATCTGGCTGAAATAGAACTACCGCTCGTTGCCCCTGCATACAACGGACTGAACCTTCTGAACACGCGCACTGACCGAAGGCCTTGAAGAACATGTCCGGTGAAGCACCTGACAGGAGAATTCAAACAGAGCACGAAAGCAAATCAACGGGGCTCAGAAGCAAGCTCAACGTGCCTGTCGCTGGGGGGACTGCTGACAGCTGCGCCCGGCAGGCTGCATTCCCGCACACGCGCTTCTCGGAGCCCAAGCGCCCCTTGCGGTAGTCATTGTGGTGGTGGTCATCAGCGCCTTGTTTTCTGATGGTCAGTGTGAGGCGTGGGACGGAGGCCATGAGGCCCTTGGCTACCTCGGCGACCGGTGGCTTCCCAGCTGGCCGCGTGACACGGGTTGCGATGTTCCGCCTCCTCTCGCGGCAGCACTCGGCTCCTTCTCCAAGATCATCCTCCATCGCGAGGTGGCGACCGGAACAAGTTGGATGGCGCTGAGCAGTGGGCCGGTCATTACTGCTTGGGTGGACACACATAGCAAAGCGACGCATCATCGAAGAACGGTTCTAAAGAAAAGATTGCGTGCGTTCAGTCTCGCGCGGCTCAAGCGGCAGACAAGACAGAAACGAAGACCCTGAGAGGACTTTCTTCGTCCTTCACCCCGTTCGAATGCGCGCACGCAAGGAGAAAACGGTGAAGACACCCATATATCGGAAGTCACCGAGCGCATATTTTATTTCATTGCAGGCAGTCATTTCACGTCTACTATGGCTGAACTTCGGCACACTTTTGTCGCGATTTATGTCTTGAGGCACTGAAAGATGGAGAAGTTAGAATGTTATCCACGTGTTCTTCCAAAACGAAGGTGAAGACGTTGATCAATGAGAATGAACACTTCGAAATAGATATTTTTCACTTGTTTGGCAGTGCTTGAACTGAGGCCAATCCCCCACCGCGGGTAACTGCCATAGCTTCAGAGGTAACAACAGCACGGCTTTCCACGGCAGCTCCGATGAGACAGAGGAGGAGAGCAAAGAAAAGGCGCGGTATATTTTGTCGCGAAACCCATAGCCTTTCCTCACTTATCGTTACTTCGAGACCTCGGTCGTTTGTATCGAGATGAGATTGCACGAGGATTAGGAAGTGGAAGCAGTAGAATAAAAAGGAGGTGATTGACGTCAACATAAGACAGGCAGAAAAAGAGATAGCTTTGTAGCGAAAGGCACTCAGGGGCGCCATAATTGCGACGGCTTAGACTGCTGCACAACAGAGGGGTAGCGGCAAATATGTATAATGGGTGACGGTGGATGCAGACGCGCGAAGATATACACGCTCATCACTAATACCCCGGATTGCTTTCCGCGGCTCATCACCAGATGCAGGCGCACACTTCACGACCACAGCAAATGCCCGGCAGTGTTAACGACGGCTGTTTGACGGTCTCCATTTTCCTGCGCACGTGTGGGAACGATGAAAAGTGACGCCATCATGCTACCAGTGCCTCACGTACCGCAGGTGCGTTATTTCAGGTCGGATAAAGAAAAATTCACTCTTTGTTTTGTCCTCGGTACTAAAAATGCACGAAATGCACTGCAGGAAAGGCATAGCCTATTCTAGGAGGGCTTAGATGGTGAAAGCCCCTCTCGCGTCTTGATGAGCCACGTCAGCTGACACTTTTTTTCCCTCAACTTGTCTTAACCAGCGACAGCGCGGTCAGCTTTCTTCCGTGCATTTTGTGTTTGGAGACACGCGTGTTGGGAGCTAAACACGAGCCAATAAATGTCTGCTGGGGCAACATGTGGTACGCAGTATGCTTGATACGCCAGTTCTGCCCACATCTTACATGTGAAAAATTCCTTTGATGACAACGGCGGATAAATGCTTAAAGAGTGCTGCGTGGCTGTGAAATGAATGAACGCATGGCTTATGCGTTTTTTTCATATAATCATATACAGTATTTACTTCCGCATTAAATTATTTCAATAATTTCTAAAAAAGAATATATATAACATTGAAAACTCTGCCAGCTCTATCCGTGGCGGCTCAGGACAAGTGCAACTTTATGTTCAAGTCCATAAGCTTCAGATACAGCAGTCTGCTCAGGCGAGAAATGCGTGAATATGGGCAGTGAATGGAAAAAGGACAGCTAGACTGCAGTCACTGGAAAATCGTGTTCAACGCAGCAAATTTTTTATGAGAGACTCCTGAGGCCTTTCCAGTGTTATACAAAGCGGGACGATGGGGTACAGTTCCGGTCGGAGTGAAGCACATTCAAACATGCCGGTCGCTCCTTCACTTGCACCGTATACCTTAATGCGACAGGGCAATAACTTTTGTCCACATGGAAGAAAGCATTCTCTGGAATGGCCATATTATTTGCTTCGCTTGTTGCCGTTATTTATGCTTGCTGCAATTTGGACATTCAGAAAAATGAAACTGCTTTTCAAAAAATAAATGCGACGCTCCCAATTTGTTCGCTAATTTTATAACTTCTATTTTCGGTGGGTCGTCGCTGCGGGCTCTCCGCCTATCTATAGAAAATTCCTTGGACTTGTCGTTCATTAAACAAGGACTGAAGGCAACGCTATCCAAATATTGTTTTTACTAACAACCAATTTTGTAGCTTTTTCTGGTGAACTTTGTCCGGCGGCAAAAAAGACGCATTTACTGCATAATTTTTTCCGTGAAATTCCCCTTCACTGTGTTCAAACTTATCATGCCGGGACCGCGCTGGGCTCATGACAATGGTTTATAGTTAATTAGTGGTGTAAGCCTCATTATTCCGCGTCCTATAGGTGCCTTAATGCATCGCACTTTGCTTCCGAAAACGGTCAGTTTTGGCGTCACGTGTGCCTCATTTTTATGTCTTTTCTATCTAATGAACCTCCTTCTTCCGCCAAGGCAGCCTTTATTCAAACATTTACTCCAGTTTATCGAATAAGGTCTACGCCAGTTTGTCTTCAGTATTATTCTTGCGCTAGTCGCCTGCACCCTACGCTTTACGTATTTGGCGTTAAAAACAGAAGTACACCATTGGGCGGGGCATGAGATATCCGCTGCTCGATAATCGCCGCGAATGAGCCATAGGCAACGGGCCTTGCATAACTCTTCTGTTGCTCTTTACACGAGTGTTGTGCACATCAGAACCTCGGAGGTCATGACGAAACCTCAAACAGTGGATGAGAATATTATTCCGGGTGTGGTGATGCAGCCACCGCATAATACAGCCTGCTCTCCACAAAGCGCATCCCAGAGAGAGAGAGACCGCATCGGTTAGCTGTCTTCAAGTCTAGCCGCGTGGTGAAGCCCACCCTCAAGCTTTCCGCGAGGATTAGAAAAACTTGCTTTTAATGGCCAGGTGACCCTTAAAAGTCTTCCTTTGCATCTTTCACTGCAGTATCGAGTTCATTCGACCTCCTACGCATATATCTCGACCACCGATAAAATGAACGCCGCATAAACCTGAATTTTCAAGGTTCTCGAAGATGCTCACGACTACCAGTGTCTGCAGGGTAACTCCACTGGCAGGAGGAAATTCTAAACTGATGTGGAACAAAATACACCTTTAAAAAAAAGACCGCTCTAATGAATGGGCGCCGCAAGTCTCATCTACGACCGCAGGAGTCTCTGTCGTCCGCTCCGTGTTTTTCAGCGTAAAGAAGCAAAACCGCACGTTAAGTTCCAAATAGAGTACATCTTGACGTTGGATACGGCGACGGTTAACAGAACAGCCTTGTAGCTGCAAAGTCTGGCTAAATATTTATCTTTTTTCATATACATATTCTTCATACAGTACCGTTGCACCAGGACTTTATTGATTGAATATTAAGTAACACCAGGGACCCCGTCTGGCGGCTATAAACACGGAGCTTCGTAAAATGCATTTCGTGCCCTTTAGTATGGCCTAGTAGCGTATTTGAAGAATTGCTGCTTCATGGACACCAGCGTCGGCATATTGTGCTCGATGCAAACAACGAGCAGAAGAAAATATTCGCCCGGGACGAAATTTTTTTTTTTTTGGTGGCACTCTAGAGACCAAAAATATTCAGCTCCATTCGCCGTCTGTATGGCGCCACCAAAACGTGCAGAGCGTGCCGTAAAAGACATCCGCTCCTCAATTATCAGCTGAAAGACTAGAAAACACCGTTTACGTGAAACACACACAAAAAAGCGAGCCATGAAAATCTGAACTAAAATCCTACTGAAACAGCCGTTTCATAACTGAGTCTGGGGGTTGGTTGGCTGGTTGTGAAACTTTATTTCTAGCGGATATAGAGGCGCGACACGAAGTCACCCCCCGCTTAAACGGCGGCCGCTATCCCTTGGGCAGCGGCGGCGTCTTCAGCCAGCTGGAGGAGCTTGATCTGTATCCCCGGGTCGGGGCTGAGCAATAGAGCCTCCCAATGAGCAGTGTCGGTAATGAAGTGACTCGCTGGTAGGGACTGCGGGCAGTTCCAGATCATATGATTTAGATCGGCTTTCGCATCACAGTTTTTGCATTTGTTTGAGTAGAGTCCTTCCGAATAGAAGCTACACAAATGGAGATTTGGATAGGTGTTAGTTTGAAGTTTACGCCAGGCTTTGGCCTCTTGCTTGGAGAGCGTTTTATCTGCTGGGGGGAATCTGAGTCTTGCAAGCCTGTAGTGCTGCAGGATTTCTCTGTAAGAAAACAACCTGTCCTTGCCAGAGTATAGGGCGGGTGGGCTGCACGACCCAGCTCGGCGGGACAGTTCTCGAGCTAGGTTATGAGCCGCCTCATTACCAGCAAGGGAAGCATGAGCAGGCGTCCAGATTAGGCGAATGCGCCGCGTGGGCTGATAATTTAGCAGAATCCGTGCTGCTTGTGGGGAGATTCTTCCAAACGTGTAGTTACGTATAGCCAATTTTGAGTCGCTGACAATGGTTTCTGCCGAGGATCCCACAATGCTAGAGCAATGGCTGTTTCTTCTCCAACATGTGTGTGCTTAGTGCGTATAGTGCCCCCAGTTATGAGTGCACCACGTTCCGTGGTGACCACAGCTACCATCTTGTAAGCCGAAGAATCTGCCGCATCTACATATACCACAGAGGTATCATTAAGAAAGCGTTTGCCTAATGATTTGGCTCTCTCTGTACGACGTTCAGCGTGGAAATCTGGGTGCATGTTCCGAGGTAGTGGAGGAATGATCAGAAGCGGGCGTATATGTTTGGGAAGGTCAGATGTGGGTCCGCCTGGTCGTTCGTATGTTATGCCTAGTGTGGACAGAATGTGTCTGCCAGTTGGTGTGGCCGATAGTCGTTCGTACTGCGAGACGGTTACCGCTTCAATAATCTCGCTTAGGGTGTTATGAAGACCGAGACCTAACACTTTCTCAGTCGCTGTGTGCATGGGTAGCCCAATTGCCTGTTTGACGCATTTTCTTATTATGGCCTCCACTTTTTCTTTTTCAGCTGACTTGATATGTAGGTAAGGGCATACGTAAGCTATGCGGCTTATCACAAAGGCTTGTACTAAACGAAGAGTATTGCTTTCCTTCAAGCCCGAGTGGCGGTTACTAATGCGGCGAATGAGTCGCATAATTTGCTGCGAGGTTCCCTGAAGCTTCCGAATTACGTCACCATTGAAGCCGTGTTCTTGTAGAATTAGGCCCAAGATTTTAATTTTGGGCACTCGAGGAATGGGGACTCCGCGAATACTGAGTTCGATGGCCGGTGGGGTTTGCGCAAGGGATCTGATGTTGCGGAATATGAGAAATTCAGATTTGGCTGGAGAGCACCGCAGCCCCCTAGGGTCTACATAGTTCCCCACGATATCTATTGCATGCTGTAGTCTCTCCTCGATTTCGGCATCATTGCCCTCGGCGGTCCACAAGGTGATATCGTCAGCATAGAGGCTGTGGTGGAGTTGCGTAACCTGCGCTAATTGGTGTGGAAGTTTCAACATTGCAAAGTTGAAGAGAAATGGTGATAGGACCAATCCCTGCGGGGTGCCCTTGTTGCCGAGGGGGAAGTCATGCGAGTGGAGACCTCCTACTTGAAAATGCGCCTTTCTACCTGAGAGGAAGTCGCGGATATAGTTGAAGGTGCGGGCTCCCACCCCGAGTTCATGAAGGTTCTCCAAGATCGCATCATGCCTGATATTGTCAAATGCCTTTTCCAGGTCAAGTCCAAGAATTATTCTGGTTTCCCGCGTTTTTGCCTCAATAATCTGATGTTTGAGCTGAAGCATTACATCCTGCGTAGAAAGTTTTGGTCGAAATCCAATCATGGTTGGAGGGTACAGCTCGTTCTCCTCCATAAACCGGTTGAGGCGGGTATGAACTACGTGCTCCATGAGGTTACCTACACAAGACGTGAGCGAAATCGGCCTGAGGTTCTCAAGGCTGAGTGCCTTCCCTGGCTTTGGGATGAGAATGATCTCTGCCGTTTTCCATATTTGTGGGATGGAGCCCTCCGACCAGCATTTCTGCATATACTCAGTTAGTGATTGTAGCGACACTTCATCCAGGTTGCGGAGGATCTTGTTGGATACTGCATCTGGGCCAGTGGCGGATTTGCAATTTAGCCTGGCAATCTCTGTCCTAACCTCATCCACAGTAATGGGGGAGTCGAGCTGCGTGTTTTCCGGACCAGCATAATGTGGGAAGGCTTGGATATGAGCATTGCCAATATATCTATCTTTAAGTTCAAGGAAAAGGTCCTCTGGTGGGCCTGCATACTCCTGCACAAGCTTCTGCAGGTTCTGCCTCTGGGTGGTTCTGCTACCTGTAGGGTCAAGTAGATGACGGAGCAAGTGCCAAGTCTTAGAGACTCCCATATTGCGTCCATTTGGTTGCATATGCCATCCCAGTTTTGTTGAGTAAGTTTAGCTGCATGGTCCTCGATCTTCTTGTTTAGCCTAGCTATTCTTCTGCGCAGATTGCGGTTCCACCGCTATCGTTTAAGTCGGTTCTCGAGTCCTCTCTTTGCCTCCCATAGGTGAAGAAGCCGGCTGTCCGCAATCTCCAGGTGGTCAGCCTGGTCTAACGTATGGGTGACGGCTTTGGCATCTTGACAAAAATCCTGTGCCCAGATATCTATGTCTAGTATTTCGGGGGTATCAGCTTCTCGGGCGGCTCTTTTAGCGCGGAACGTGTCCCAATCGACAAGGGTGGGGCCTCGAGCGCTACGACGTTTGGGGCCAGGTGAGGTCACTATTTCCAATATGTAGTGATCGCTGCCGAAATTTTGTTGAGTGTTTATCCATGTTGGAGTGCACGAATTTTTAGCAAAAGTTAGATCGGGAGACGTATCCCTGGAAACACTGTTACTGCAGCGGGTGGGGACTAGTCGATCTGTAAGAAGAGTCAACCCACACTGTTGTGCGGTGAGCCACAGTTTTTTTCCTTTAATGTCCTCCTGTGCGTAACCCCAAGCCGGGTGTTGGGCATTAAAGTCTCCCGTGAAAATGACGGGGTGAATGCCTGCGAGCTTCAGGGTCGCCTGAAAAAGCGGGCCGAAGCTTGCTTTCCGTAACTTTGGGCTGCTATAGACATTCAGCACAAACAGACTGTGGTCGGGTTTCCTAGGCGGAATTAATTCGACTAGCACGTGTGTGACATTTGTGACTGGGGTATCGTGCTGTACTACCGTAATATTTCGTTTGACAAGAGTCGGGACTCCAAGCGTTCCACCCCCTGATGAAAAGGATTGATACCCAGCTAGCTTGCTATTAGTTTGTGTCTCTTGTAGTGCGATTAAGTCCGGTCCATCCCTATTGTTGAGGAATTGTTGGAGTACAGCTCGTTTGCGGCTAAATCCTCGGCAGTTCCACTGCCAGATGGTGTAATTGGGTTGTGGCGCCATGTTGTTTCTAGTCGGGTACCGCTTGAGAAGAAGCGGGTTTGCGAATTTTGTGAGGAAGGAGCCTGCTCTCTGCTTCCTGCTGCCAGCTGCCTAAGTTAATTAATTCCTGCCGGTTTCTGCATAATTCTTCCATGATGGAAGTCATTGTAAGCTGCACTTGAATGAGTGTGCTGTTAGTCTGCGTTTGCGCTTCTTCAATTTTGTGAATGGTGTCGGCTAGTGTTTGGCCTTCGGACAGGGAATCGCCTGCTTTTCGCTTAGGCGGGGGTGCCCGCGTTGATTCAGCATGCATGTCCGCTCCGGTGGAGGTAGAGGGGGCAGGGTTATTGGCGCCATCGGTCGTAGGCGGTGGCCCAGCCTGCATTCGTTGCTGTTTTAGAGCGGCATTTTCTTTCTTTAGGTCCTCAACCTCCCGAAGTAATTTCCCTACCAGCACTTTCAGGTCTGCTAGCTCAGAGGGGTTGGAGTTAGATTTCTGGGAATCTTTATCTGCCCAGCCTACCTTTTGCGTGCCGACGCCGTCCTGGTTGATTGATTGATTGATTTATTGATCTTTGTTGCTTTACAATTGTACGCAAACACTGCTCGGACCCATAGCCAACGGCTAGTAACGGGTCCAATAGAGAAAATGTATACAAGCATGCAGGCAACAATATACCAAAATAAAGTAAGCAAGTTAGTAAAAAAAAGGCTATAGATCACTCTCAACACTTGTAAGAGTATCAACAAAAGAAACACATATATTACAGATTATATAAACTAAAAACTTACAGATCAAACAAAACGCATAGAACTTACACAAAAATTAAGGCATCACAAAAAGCTAGAGGAAAATAGTTGTTAACTATTTACAAAACATCACAAGGGTACAACACACGAGAGGTTCAAACCGGGGTTCCGTGGCTGGTGTGGAGGAGTCCTGGATTTGGAGGCGGACCGGCCTCTCGGTTCCAGTCGTGGAAAGGAGCTGGATCAATGTCTATAATTTGTTCGTCCCCTACTTTTGGAGCGTCTGCGTCGCTCTTTAGACTGCGGCGACTCTTGGCTATGCTTGGTGAGTCTGGGGGGAGCCAGAAATTGCGCAACACGATCGACGCGCTAGTTGAGTATCGCTACCCCAAACGTGTCCGTAATTCTAAAGATACAAAATACATCGGCGCGCGCACTGTAATAAGCGCAGGGGCGTTTCAGCGCTACTGGGATGAAGAAACGTGCATCCGAAAGCGCTACACTAACTTTGGCTGGTGCACGCGCCCCATTTCGCTGAGCGCTTCGAACAAAACAGGCCCGCGCGATTCGTCCGTCATGGTTGTGATAGTAGGAAGTGTGCTTAGTCTTCTAGTGATTATTTTCACAAGAATGTTAATCTTCGCGAGAAAGAAAAAAACAACCCCATGGCTCATTCCACGCGAAATTCCCCCGAAACTCTGCTCTGCTGGGATCGATCGGCTAAGTTTCGGGTGGCTTGTTGTGGCCTTTTCTCTCTGCGTCTTTGCGCTGTAAGCAGTAAGCCCGGGCTATGTTGACCCAGTCTCCCGGCCAGGCGAGCTCCCACTGGTCGTCTTCTCTGTCCCCTGATCTCCTGCCGTTGGAAGCTTTTTTTCGCAGTGGTGTCGGCAGTATTCCTGTCGCGCTGGTGCCTAAGGACGGTGGTGTAATCAAGATGAACAGCCCTGGTGCTATTCGGGCTGCTCTCCAGTCGGCGACTTCTCATTATGGGTCGATCTCAGAAGTACGTCAGTTTGGGCGCGGCGGGATTCTGTGCAGATCGCCAGACCTCGCCTGTGTAAGAGATTTGCTAAAATCCTCATCCTTTTCCTTCCTTCGGGTAAGTTCCTTCATCCCTTCACATCTGGCGTGCACGAAAGGTATTGTACGAGGCGTAGACTGTTCCCTGTCTCCGGCAGAGGCTCTTGAGCTTCTGTCGGCTGCAGGTGTGGTTGCTGTGCACCGCGGTAGCCGGCATGTAAACAACTTGCGGATGCCCACTGAATCTGTGATTACTACCTTTGCCGGCACTTCCTGCCCCTCTGAAATCAAGGCATGGCCTATAATTTTTCGGGTAGACTCGTTATCATCTTGGCCTCTGCAGTGTAACAACTGCTGGCGCTATGGACATAGCGCCGGCGGTTGCAAATCCAACTTGAGGTGTTGCAACTTTAGGGATGGTCATTCAACGAGCACCTGCACTGAGAAGAATGAGAAGTGTTGCCTTTGCGGTGACGCCCACTCTGCAAACTACTTAAATTGTCCCTCTCGAGCTCAGGAAATCCAAATTCTGGAGATAATTGACATAAAACGCTGTTGGCGCCGTGACGCTATTTCAGAGGTCGAAGAACGTGCCCACGGTTATGCCGGTGTGACCGCTCGGCAAGGTGTCATGTTAGACTCAACGCTGTCACAGGCAATTGCGGCTGCTGTGGAGGCTTCCAAGTCTAAATTGGTAGAAAAGATTGTCGCAAGTGTGTCGGAGTGCCTTACAAACGTTCTAGCGACTCAGGTTACACATGCCGTGCAGGCCGGTTTGGCACCTCTTTCGACAGCAATTCCCTCTCCTCTTATCCGGTCTTCAATTCCAGTAGCATCACAGCCCCAGGAACAAACTTCTGCCCCTTCCGCTGTACCCACCTCGGGTACTTCGAGGGATGTTGGTATAATCTATGATTCCGAGATGGTGGAGCCTGATGAGCGGCTTCTTAAGCACAGTGGGTCCCCCATGTCTCATTCGTTGTCTTCTCTGTGCACCCAGCCCAAATTCAAAGACGCAGCAGCTCGGCACCAAACCCAAGGATACCATTTTGGAGCAAGCAGTTGCTGCTGCTAGGCTTTCGCAACCATAGCGTCGTTGTGAGTTCTGCAGTGGAACTGTCGCTCTATTCTTTCAGCTTCCACAGATTTACACTGCATTTCTACCCAGCTTAATCCGAATGTCATAATTCTGCAAGAAACGTGGCTTTCAACCGACAAACAGTTTCATATAAAAAATTACCGTTCATTTCGCCTGGATCGCCAGTCAAGAGGAAGGGGTTTACTGACTTTAGTCTCTGCAAAATTTTGCCACGTGGCTATGGTATCTTTTCAACAAATGTCTCCTCACTGAGATTTTGGCACTAGACTTTGTACTTCCTGGGTGATCTCCATTTTCAATAGCAAATATTTATTTTCCGAATGGAGTCCAGGATGTTAGGCCTCTGGACTTGTTACTCGCTAACTGCAAAAACCCACTTCTCGTGGCTGGGGACTTCAATTCTCACCATGTGTTCTGGGGTTTTAGGATTAATACATGCGGCAAGCGCCTTTGGGACTGGGTTTCTGATCACAACCTGATGTGCTTAAATTCAGGATCGGCCACTTATATTCGCTCACACACTGAATCTGTTTTAGATCTCACGTTTATTAGTCCTGGAATTGGCGTAACGAATCGGTCGACTGTTGATAGCGGCACTTCAAGTGACCATATAACTATTCATTTTGATATCATATGTCGTATAACTCCGGCGTCTTCTCAGTTGCGGTCACATGTAAATTATGACAGATTTCAGGCGGCGTTGCGCTCTGCCCTTGCTTCAGTGTCTAACATCGCCGAGGCCCACCAGTCAGCAAGCATATGTCGGGCTATAGAGGAAAGCCGTAAAATGTCGGAGTTCCTGGTGAGGCCAACAAAAGGGAATTCTCACTGGTGGAATGCGGACTGTACAAGAGATTACAGGCGGAGGAAGGCAGCATGAAAAAAGCTTCTTCATAACCAATGCCCGAATAACTGGAGTGATTATAAATTTATTTCAGCCGCCTTTAAACGCAGTTTCTCGCGCGCAGGAAAAATATGACTCAGAACACTTCGATTATCTTTCAAAGGCGGGCAACAGACGGGCACTATTCGGTTTTCTACGGTCTAGGAAACAGCTCACGTCCTCTCATAATTTTCAGTCATTAGTTATGTCACCTGAAGAAGCTATTCAGGCGGTTGAATTAATTGCCACAGGCCTGCAAAAGTGGTTGCCGTCTTTACTACCTTTGCGCCCAATGTTGTTTGCACCAGTCGTGCCAAATGATAATGCCTCACAAGTAAATCTAACAGAGAGTTCACAAGTTGTCCAGAGATTGTAAGCTGCTGCTCCTGGTCCTTATGGTGTTACTACAAAGATGCTCAAGGTTCTCTTTGAAGAGTCTCCCAACTCCTTATTGCACCTAATAAACTACTCTCTCAAACACGCTTGGATACCTTCTGAGTGGAAGCTGTCCAAGGTGATCCGTTTACTTAAAAATCAGGGTGGAGGCTATGAATTGGGTAATATTAGCCCAAATTCTTTAACATAAAACATTGTAAAGTTGATAGAAAGGGTGTTACTAATTCGGGTGTCAGCCATTGTGGATCGAAAAACTATACTCAGCCCGTGCCAACTCGGCTTCGGGCCACGGTGTTCAATATGGAATGTACATGCTGATGTTGAGAGCAGAAATCTCTTTGCTCGTCGTCAACGCCTGGTCCCGGCTTTGTTTACATTAGACTTCGCCAAAGCTTACGACAGTGTAGAACACTCCATTCTGATACATAGGCTACAGTCGCTTCAATTTCCAGATTATATAGTTGCATGGATATCTGCATTTCTTTATAACAGGGAATTCTTTTGCGTCCATAATGGTGTTCCTTCAGAGAGGTACAGACAAACGCGAGGTGTACCGCAAGGAGCTGTTCATTCTCCGGTGTTCTTTAATATTATTTTGAGCTCAATTCCTCTCCACCGCCATGTACGCACTTACGTCTATGCGGACGACATTGCGTTTTTTGCTGCTGCGCCGGATATACATTCCCTGTATGGTCTGTTGCAGTCATATTTGAATACACTTGAACATTGGTTGAACGCATTACACCTGAAGTTAAATGTTGGCAAGTGCGCCACCCTTGTTTTCCTTCTATACACTCCTGTAGTGGTCTCTATCACTTGCCAGTTAAAAATAATACCACAGGTTCAATCCCTAAAATACCTAGGGGTCATTTATGACAACAAACTCACCTGGCGACCTCACATTGACCATGTCGCGGCGAAAGGGGCTCGTGCCGTGGGCATGTTACGGAGATTATGTCATCACCGGTACGGCATGCGCAGAGATGCGCTATTAATGATCTACATAATGTATGTCAGGCCAATTTTAGAATTTGGATCAGTGTTGTTTTCAGGCTCGGCTACATATAAACTTCGTCCTCTCGTCTTTTTAGAGAGGGGGCACTTCGCATGTGTCTCGGCCTTCCAAAATTTGTGGCTACCAATGTGCTGTACCTTTAAGCCCGCATTCCGCCTCTCTTATCACGACTTAAATTTTTAACTGTGCAAACTTACCTCAGGATCTATGAATCCCATTTCCACCGCTCCTAAAGCATTTTCAGTTGTCAGCCGACCTCCTTTTTTGGTGTCCCCTGGTCTCGTTTCAATTCTCCTCAGGTAGTGTTTGTGCAAAGATTACTTCAGCCTTTAGATGTAAACATTTATGATATCCTTCCTGCGCTTCGCAATGGGCCCGCTATCCACATTGTTTTCGACGACATATTCCCAAAAGATGCAAAACTTTTGCCACCGAGTATTCTAAATGGTCTACTAGAAGATCATCTGAGGACCCTACCTAAAGAAATAGCAATAGCCACTGACGCATCGCAATGCAATGAAAAAGCAGGTGTGGGAATATTTTTCTCGCATTTAGACTTGTCCTTTTCACTGCGCCTACCAGATTTCACCCCTATTTTTCAAGCACAGTTTCTAGCAGCTGTACTTGCTCTACGCAAGCTAGGCCCCTCTATTACAGCAGTTTCAGTAATTACTGATTCTTTATCTTTGTGTTCGTCCCTCGCTGCACAAGTTGACGGTCCCATTTTAACAACTTTCTTATCCCTACTTCCTCCGCATTTGAGCCTTGTTCATTTAGTATGGGTTCCCGGGCACAGCAGTGTGACAGTGAATGAGATTGCTGATAATCTCGCAAAGGCTTCCCTCAGTGGCCCCGTGTTGCCAATTATCCCGGCTACAGCCTATGTTACAGCATCTAGATTTCGGCGACGTGCGTTTTTAAGCACGCAAGACACAACACTTTTCACATCGGTGGATTATGAGCACTTAAAATATTGTTGGAACAGGAAAATTTGTTGCTCTCGGCAGCTTGAAGTATCACTGACGAGGCTTCGCTTCCGCATCCCCCCACTAAATTTCTATTTACACAAATCGTGTTTGGCGCTCTCTCCCCTTTGTGCATTTTGCCGTGAGCATGAATCTATAGAACATTTTTGGCTGTATTGTCGCTGATTCAACTTTCTGAGAAAAAGGTTGGTGGAGGAGCCCTTGCAGCATCTTGGCCTTAGTTTGAGCAGCCCGCTCTTGCTATAATATGGCACCACCACATTTGGGTTCATCCACAGATCTGTTTGTACCGCTGTTCTAAACTTCCTGATAGAATCCCACCGACTACCTTGCTAAGTGTTCCAAACTTTTTTCTATCAATTATTACATTTTGACTTAATCATTATTATTTATTCTCTCTCTTTATTATTGTTCTTATAATTTTGAAATCAAAGCTCTCATCTCTTTTCTGTTCATGAGGAAGAATTCACCGGTGTTGCGCTCCCACGTGTTTTTTCATTTTATTAACTGCGTTCAGGTGAATAGCCACCCGATTCTTGGCCGATCCCCCAGTGTGGGTATGTGCCATCTTTTGATAGGCTAACAACAACAACAACAATTCCCCAGACGTTGCGCTCGGCCATCTCCAATTTGTTCAAACAAATGCACAGAAACTTCCCCTAATGTGCGCAATGAAAGCCTGAAATATTTTTGCCGAAAAAAAATTACTTGCGAGGTGAGGGCAGTTTGAATATTTAGAAAAGGCCAGAAAGCAGGCACTGCTCAATAATTACTAAGAACTCAAATTTTAAATAAACACTTCAACTGTTTTCATTAACCTGTGCAGATTCCGGCTTTCGATATAAATCGGAACGTGCAGCTTTATACGGCGTAAATAATTTTTAAAATGTACTCAAAATATGAAATGAAATTGTGACAATTTTGGTGTCTTTTATTTTAGAGGTCAACTTGCTGTCAGAAATGCAGAAATGTTGTCGTTTTTTTCCTTTAGATGCCTGTGAACTGTAACCAGTGTTACATGTAATGAAAATGCATATACATCAAAGTAAAAACAAGACCGAATTTGCAAAAAAGTGCGATTTGAACCAAAAACGGTCATTAATTTCACCCTTATGTGGTCCAAGCTAAAATAAAAAAATGGTTCCGTAAAACACAATATTGCCTTTAATTTCTGTCATTATTATCGAGGTAATTTTTGTTTAAAAGCGTAAAAATAATTTTTGAATTTTAGTTCTCGCGGCGCAAGTTGCGTCGTCTCTAAACGCCTCTTCACCGCGGAACACAGATCTAACGCCATCTGCCGAACACTCTCAACGTTCGCTTGCACGCTAAACATAAATACCCACGAAAGCAGCAGAATGGACAGCCGTCACCGTAGCACAGTCGGTAGAGCACCGCGCGCGATATTCGGAGGTCGTGGGTTCGGAACCCACCAGCGGCGTGGTTGCTTTTTGTGGTGCTTTGTATGTAATTTTCTTTTAGCCAATTGATTGGCACTTGAGATTTAAAAAAATAGAAACATTCCCCTATTCACCTTTGTTTCAAGGACTGTTGGCTTCTTCATATATTTGTCAAACGAGCCCCTCATTTCATTTGCCTTGCCTGCTAATAGCTTAAAGAGGGTCTTGGTTCTGGCAGCCTTGATGACATAGGTAGCATAAGAGGGTCCTCGCACAGTTCCCGCCCTCGCCGTTAGATGACGTTCCTAGTCACACTCGCGGTATTGCAGGACGTGCTACGTCCACCGCAAGGAGGAGGATGTCGCTGGGGAACACTCTCAAGGTTCGTGTACACGCAAAACATAAATACCCACGAAAGCAGCAGATTGGACAGCCGTCGCCGTAGCGGAGTTGGTAGAGCACCGGACGCTATATTCAGAGGTCGTGGATTCCGATCCCGCCGACGGCATGGTTGTTTTTCTGCTGTTTTTTTGGCACTACGGATTTAAAAAAGAATAGAAACATTCCCCGATGCACTTTGGTTTCGGTGACTGCTGTCTTCCTTCATATGTTTGTCAAACGAGCCCCTTATTTCATTTGCCTTGTCTGCTAATATATATATATATATATATATATATATATATATATATATATATATATATATATATATATATATATATATATATATATATATATATATATATATTGAGAGAGGAGTAATGCCTTGCGATGCTATATTTCAGCTTAGCATTTTGATTAAAACACGACGTGTTTTCTTTCAAAACATAAGCAAAAGGACTAAACTTCAACCTATACAATGATAGCTGCAATAATAAACTACTTACATGATAAACGGTGCGACCGCTGGCGTAGCGAGTCGTAAACGAAATTTGGGGCAATGCCTTGTTGAGCGACTGAATTATCACCGCGCGCCTCCTCTTGCAAGACGTTTTGGTCTGAAGCTGGTGACGTCGAGAGCTTACCAATGTGATTATATGGTTCTGGTGGTGGGTACTGCGGAGAATCTGTCGGTGATGACCCTACCTCACAATTAACTTCCTTTCACTGATTCCTTTATCCACCATGTGTGCTATGCACTCAGTTCTTCTCGTAAACTCCCGGTTTTCATTTAAGGCCGTTCTAGGGCCACCTTTACCCGCTTTTGTGAATGAACAGTACCTCTCAAAATCAGCGGCACATAAGCGCCCGCAGAGCGCTGCTAGGCCGCCATTGGAATGAAGAGACAGCATATGCGTTCACTTGATTTAATCAATTACAGCACTGCTGATAACGGTAACAAATCAGTAATATCCGAAAAATATCAAACAAATAAATCGAAATTAAAGCCAGGTGTGCCTGCGGCCCATGCGGCCATGTCAAACTCCGCAGGGCAGACTCTGAAATGAGAGAAAAAGTGAGCGAGGGTTGTGAATCATGAGGGGCGACCACGACCACAGTCACTAAGAAATCGAGTTAAAAGCAGCATATATTCTTTACCAGGAATTTCGGAGGCACTTTCGTTTTTATACTCAAGCGAAACACTGAGGTACAGCTCCAGTGAGAGTGGGACTCACTCGAAAATACCAGCTGCTGCTTCAGTTACACTTCACCCCAATGCCACAACGCATGAGGTTTCGCCACTCACAGTCTTGCTACTGCATGCT
Organism: Amblyomma americanum; assembly: GCA_030143305.2. Taxonomy (NCBI): domain Eukaryota; kingdom Metazoa; phylum Arthropoda; class Arachnida; order Ixodida; family Ixodidae; genus Amblyomma; species Amblyomma americanum. The sequence continues at coordinate 82,136 of JARKHS020016630.1, forward strand.
CTGCACACGGCGATCGAAAGTATTCTATGGTAAGCGAACAGGGTCGCTGCTCTGTATCATGCGGTTAATTTCGCCAGTACTCTTTGTGGCGGTTAAAATAACGGGTGTGATAAGCAGGCGATTCTTGCAGCCGTCATGCAAGTTTAGGAAAACCAGTCAAATATTCAAAAGAATAGGCGGCGCACTTGAGTGCTCCGGGCATTCTATAATTGCTGTTTTCGTGAACTCGTCGTTGTCGACGTTCTGGATCGGCAAATGATCTAGTGTGAGCTCCATGCAATTGATAAGGACGCGCCATCCAACTTTTCATGTAAGTAAAAACCTGATCTGCTGGCTTTTTATAGGCATGTTGATATTTATCGAGCAGGAAGTGCCTCATTTCTTTGCAAAATATTTGCATCTAAAAATTTTCTCGCTACCTAATTAGAAGTTGGAACGTCAAGACGGAAACAGAATTAGAAGAGCACTTGAGTCACCTTAGGAGCATCAAGGCGAAATACTTTGTGCCGTGCTGTGCAGCTCTCTAGCTCCACACGGCCGCCTCAGGCTTCTCGAATGAGTTTCGTTTTTAAGGTAAGACATACTACACCTTCGTTATATCAGATGTGTTCGCTATATCCTGTTTCAATTTACCACCTATGCCTTATAAAACACCTTCGTTTCGGCGGACTATGGGGCCGAGAGGATAAGGTGATGGACTGCTAATCCATTTGGTTCTGCCCGCGTGGCTTCGAGTCCCATTCTCGTCGAAATTTGTTTTTCATTCATTTTGTTTGAATGACAGCTGGAGAGGACACTTTCTGCGGACGCACATATGCTGTCCACAACGATGAGCCTATAAAGGCTTTCGCCTCAAAAGGACTGCGTGATATCCGCGTTAGAGTGAACACCAGCGTTGCATAGCCTCAGGGGTGCGCGATTAATCAAATGTCTTCGCTCGTCCCACATGGCTCGCGAAAACTGCCGAGGATAAAGATACCAGTGTTTGATTTTCACAACTTTTCCAGTAAATACAAGCTACTGTTTTCAGTTCATATACAGTAATTTCGCATGTGCACGTTGATTTAGCTATTCACCTACATCCTACGATTGACGTAATCAGCGGGCGCACGTTTCGACAGATGAAATGGAGCCTTCTTGCAAAGCGCGAAATTTCCGCCGTTCTACTGAATGCGTCAATGATTCAGGGGTTAACATTTCAGTTCAGTCATTTGTTGCTTATTACACCAGCGTTGTACATATCTGTTGGCTAGAGGTAATGAGGTACCTGCCACAATGCACGACACGATTACTCTGGGTGTGATGTCTCAGCCATCGAATAATAGAGGATGATCTGGCCGAAGCGCGACTACAAACAGGAAGAAGCCGGCTTAGCTTCCTGCACATAAGCCTCAACTCTGTGTTATTGTTGGCAGGTAATGTCTGTAGCTACTCTGCACGCACGTGGTGAAATAGGATAATGATTGGGAACGCAGTAGCATGAGAAAAACACCACAGAAAATGTGCGCCGTAAATAAGATGGACGACCGCAAGCGGCTGTCTCCGCCTATCAATATGTTTTAATGGTAAAGGTGAACTCCTTATAAGTGGCTATATATAACACGCATCACTACGGCGGATACCGCAATGGTTATTTGGACGCATTATGTAGACACCAAGCCTTGCAATATATTGTTTCATATGCATGTTCCCCATGGAGCAATGTTGCGCCTGAAGTGACCGCTTATTAATATTGGAGCTAGGACCAAGTATTGGGGCTATAAACGCAATGAAGCTTAGCAAACATATTTGTGTGGTTTATGCGATGTTACAACGCATTTAAGAACTGATGCTTCTCGGACATCAGCGTTCATGTCATTCTGCTAGATATAAAATATTTTCCAGGAAAAATGTTTACCTGGCACACATTAGCTATCTCATTTTTTGCACTGCATATGCAATGAATATTCATTTTGACTGGCATAATATCCTGCGCCACCAAAACGCACGTCGTGCACCGTCAGGAATGATATTAGCTGATGCACTGTCAGCAGAACCACCACGGAGGAAGACGGAGTACGCAAGCGTCTGTGAGATGCCACTTATGGCAGCGGCTGGCAGGGACAGCTGCAGCACCGAAGCGGGACGCCCACCTTGCTACCGCAAATCGACCGGTCGTAGCCAAGGGTTGGCGGCCTGCGCTGCTGCCTGCGGAGACTGCACCGCACAGGCGGCGATGAGTGGGGCCCAAGCCGATCTCTTGCGCCACTGGAAACGGGTTAGAGGAATATTTTATTCGATGCACCCGACAAGATGTGTGCAGTAATGTTGAGGTATCCGAAGAGGCACAACGAATTTCGGTTCGTAAACTCAAATCAACAAACACTTGTCCCTCATAACTGCCCCAGCGGTATGGGATGCTAAAATTGTGGGTGAGAACTGAATTCAGGATTCATGAAAACTGCTTATCGATGTGGAGAAGTTTATGAGTGCGGGCAAGCGAGTGGCGATGTGTAATTATCGAAGTTACATCTCTAATTGTCCACAGGTGCGTTATACCACATGCCGTAATAATGACAACTGCTTATTTACAATTATTATGAATGAAAATGAAAATGTGAATCGTGTGGTATTAGCCGGTCTCTCTCACCACCAACTGCAAAGGTAAGGAATAAATTCTTTGCCGCACACGACATCTAAGCTTACATTCGCATTTCCTAGTCACCAATCGTCCGTAATACGTAAGCGCATGACACTTTTGCGTCATTAGTTCACCTCTATTTTATTTGCTTTCGCAGTTAGGGCAAATTTTTTTTAGAGCGCACAAATATCTGCACGAATTTATTTATGCCACTTCGCCGCCCTACCATAACCATTTCGTCGAGGAGGTATCAAATTCCGGAGAAAGTTACCCATATGGCAGCACAGCGCTACATAAAGATGGCAGTCACATCGGTACGCAGCGGCCATTCGACATTGTGCCGTTTTTCGGTTTCTATTCGTTATGGCACGGATTCATGATACTTTGGCGAAGTCGACAAGATTATAGTAGCTAGCTAGCTCATCACAAAAGGACTAAAGAACCATCGCACAGACTACGCGGAAATTGCAGCCTTCTGTGTGGAGGGGTCATAATCGTAGGAGGGGCAGCACCAGATGCCTTTTACGATAAAATAACTCATCAGAGATTCCGACGATGTGTGGAATCACAGAGCACACGGGATACCGGCGCCTCTCTGAAAGGCGCAAATACTGCGAGCAGAACTTATTCCCTGGTAGAGGCAAAGTCACTTTGCTGTATATTCCAAACTCACTCGCCATAGATATATGACCACTTTCAACTTTTCTCAGGCCTTTGATTGGTGAAGCCGAGCATTTAAAAGAGGTTGCCTCATTACAGCAGCATTAAATTGGACATCAGAAACGCTGAAATAGCTGCGCTTTCTGTAAAGCCAAAGTTCCGTAAAACACGCTTAAACAAAGATCATTCTGAAACCTTGCTTTGACTGTTGAAACCAAGCTTTGACCCCTGCTGTGGGCGCCCATAAACACCTTCGTTGAATCACACGGTAACCCGTGGAACGAGCGGCGCTCGTACAGATTTATGAGGGGAACGTATTCTGGAGTAGTTCTGGACTCGTACAGGCTTACACGGTCTACTTAGACTTTGCGTACCGATTCGCCGTCTGTGTCCGATGAGCTACAGGTCCATCTTCTACCAGCGCGATGGCCTGTGGCGGGCAAGGAACATCGAAACTATGTGTAAGCAGTTGGACACTTCCTCTGCAGGTTCCAAACAAGATCAGATTTATACGGGAGTATACATGATTGTGTGTGAGTGGGGCGAGAGGAGGGCGTGAGGAATTAAGATAAACACCTACTTGTCCTCAATTACATAGGCACTTTTCTGCGTCTACCGTAACTTTTTCGTACAAATTTGTACAGCGAGGCTCTGCCGCAGAAGGAGCGCATTGTTATGTCTGCCTCAAAGCTTACTCGCCCAGGTTACACATCAATTAATACAAGGTAAAAACAACTACAGATGACACGGAAAGATCCGTGACCGGTTCAGTTTTCAGCGCCGCTCGAGGTCTGCACAACGAAACCCTGATCACAGCACAATCATGGAATTTTAGATGACTCATTACGAAGTAAATTGATGACTACAGGGAAGGATGTAGTCGTCGTTAGTGAAATGGTTCGGACAAACAATTCTGGTGACGGTCCCATTTCTTTCAGTGCTCAGCGTTTTTCCTCCCTCAGTCGTTCTCCGAGGCGCATCGTCTTGTTCCCTCAAGATGCAAAAATATAGCACTGTTAGGTCTCATCGGTGAGATGACACGCAAAATCGAACACAACATAACTATCGCGACGTTCGCTTTTTCGTTTTTTTATTGCCTTTCACGCGACCGCATCATGAACGGCATCACGACGCAATGAGAACTAACGCGCGTTGCCATGCCGGTACTAATTTGACGGATTCTCGTACAAGCGGACAGTTGGCGAGGAATGATAATCAGTTGTGAATTCTGAGGGCATATGTGAACATTATCAACGCCTTCTAGGTAATACTTCAACATTTCAAACGCGACAGTTTCAAATCCGTTTTTTTTACAGCACCAGACGGTAGAGCTGACATATGCACATGCATGCCCCATTGCAACACAATACTGATTCGACAGAATGCTGATCACCGATTGCTGCGAAGAGAGTGGACGACAGCGGCGGCCTCTCTTCCTTTTTCATCCCCTTAACCCTGCGCTTCAGTGAATATGTTCCACGGGAGCTTATAAGGGGATCATGCGTAACCGTGCGCTACGTGCTTAAAGTGCATGACGCGCCGATACTATACGTCCCACGCAATTCCACACCCATACCCCCCCACTCGGTGACTGCTGAATGCTCCTGATTTCTCGAGTATTCTCAACATTAGGCACAGCGACACTTTGCTGCTAACAACATCTGCATGCCACTGTTCTCCCCCAGATGTAGGCCCAATTCGCATTATCACAACAGTAATCGTCCAGACAACTCTTTTTCAAGTTGCATCTGTTATCTGTGAAGTCCCTCCTCTTTGTTGAAGTCCAGAAGGGCTCTTTCATCTGCAGCCTAAAAGTGCTAGCTTTTCTCTGTCATGCAAGATGTGCTACACCCGTGTCAGTTTGTCCTGCAAGAGCTTACGGCTAGCGAGGAGTAGGTTCGAAACGCTAGACGTGAAAACAAAATTACATGCCTCACAAGTGCTGCTCAAAATGGAGTACCATCTGGCTGAAATAGAACTACCGCTCGTTGCCCCGGCATACAACGGACTGAACCTTCTGAACACGTGCACTGACCGAAGGCCTTGAATAACACGTCCGGTGAAGCACCTGACAGGAGAATTCAAACAGAGCACGAAAGCAAATCAACGGGGCTCAGATGCAAGCTCACCGTGCCTGTCGCTGGAAAGACGGCTGAGGGCTGCGGCCGGCAGGCTGCATTCCCGCACACGCGCTTCTCGGAGCCCAAGCGGCCCTTGCGGTAGTCATTGCGGTGGTGGTCATCAGCGCCTTGTTTTCCGGTGGTCAGTGTGAGGCGTCGGACGGAGGCCACGATGCGCTTGGCGACCTCGGCGACCGGTGACTTCCCAGCTGGCCGCGTGACACGGGCTGCGATGTTCCGCCTCCTCTCGCGGCAGCACTCGGCTCCTTGTCCAAGATCATCCTCCATCGCGAGGTGGAGACCGGAACAAGTTGGATGGCGCTGTGCAGTGGGCCGGTCAGGACTGCTTGGGTGGACGCTCATATCACTGCGACGCATCATCGAAGAACGGTTCTAAAAAAAAGATGGCGTGCGTTCTATGTCTCGCGCGGCTCGAGCGGCAGACAAGACAGAAACGAAGACCCTGAGAGGGCTTTCTTCGTCCTTCACCCCGTTCTATTGCGCGCACGCAAGGAGAAAACGGTGAAGACACCCATATATCGGAGGTCACTGAGCGCATATTTTATTTCACTGCTGGGAGTCATTTGACGTCTACTATGGCTGAACTTCGGCATACTTTTGTCGCGATTTTTGTCTTGAGGCACTGAAAGATGGAGAAGTTAGAATGTTATCCACGTGTTTCTCCAAACCGTAGGTTAAGACGTTGATGACTGACAATGAAAACTTCGAAATAATTATTTTCCACTTGTTTGGCTATGCTTAAACTGGGGCCAATCCCCCACCGGGGGTAACTGCCATAGCTTCAGAGGTAACAGCACGGCTTTCCACGACAGCTCCGATGAGACAAAGGAGGAAAGCAAAGAAAAGGCGCGGTATATTTTGTCGCGAAGTCCATAGCCTTTCCTCACTTAGCGTTGCTGCGAGATCTCGGGCGTTTGTATCCAGATGAGCTTGCACGAAAATTAGGAAGTGGAAGCAGTAGAATAAAAAGGAGATGATTGACGTCAACATAAGACAGGCAGAAAACGAGATAGCTTTGTAGTGAAAGGCACTCAGGGGCGCTTTAATTGCAACGGCCTAGACTGCTGTACAATAGTGGGGTAGCGACAAATATCTATAATGGGTGACGGTGGATGCAGACGCTCGAAGATATACAAGCTCATCACTAATACCCCGGATTGCTTTACGCGGCTCGTCACCAGATGCTGGCGCACATTTCACGACCACAGCAAATACCCGGCAGTGTTAACGACGGCTGTTTGACGGTCTCCTCTTTCCTGCGCTCGTCTGCGAACGATGAAAAGTGACGCCGTCATGCCAATAGGGCCTCACGTACCGCAGGTGCGTTATTTCAGGTCATGTAAAAAAAATCACTCTTTGTTTTGTCCTCGGTAGTAAAAATCCACTGCATGAAAGGCATAGCCTGTTATAGGAGGGCTTATATGGTGAAATCCCCACTCGTGTCTTGATGAGCCTCGTCAGCTGACAATTTTTTTTCCTCGAATAGTCTTAACCAGCGACAGCCCGCTCAGCTTTCTTCCCTGCAGTTTGTGTTTGGAGGCACGCGTGTTGAGAGGTAACCACGAGCCAAAAAATGTCGGTGGGGGCAACATGTGGTACACAGTATATATGCTTGACACGCCTGTTCTGCCCACATCTTACATGTGAAAAATTCCTTTGATGATAACGGCGGATAAATGCTTAAAGAGTACTGCGTAGCTGTGAAATGAATGATCGCACGGCTGATGCGTTTTTTTTCACATTATCATATACAATATTTACTTCCGCATTAAATTATTTCAATAATTTCTAAACAATAATATATATAACATTGAAAACTCTGCCAGCTCTCTCCGTGGCGGCTCAGGACACGTGGAACTTTCTCGTCAGGTCATTAAACTTCAGATTCAGCAGTCTGCACAGGCGAGAAATGCGTGAATGAGGGCCGTCAATGCAAAAAGGACACCCAGACTATAGTCACTGTAAAATCGTGTTCAACGCGGCACATTTTTCCTGAGAGACTCCTGAGGCCTTCCCAGTGTTGTACAAAGCGGGACGGTGGGGTACAATTCCGGTTGGAGTGAAGCACATTCAAACATGCCGGTCGCTCCTTCACTTGCACTGTATACCGTAATGCGACAGGGCAAGAACTTTTGTCCACATGGAACGAAGCATTCTGTGGTGTGGCCATATTATTTTCTTCGCTTGTTGCCGTTACTTAAGCTTGCTGCAGTGTTGGACATTTAGAAAAATGAAACAGCTTTTCAAAAAATAAATGCGACGCTCGCAATTGTTTCGCTAATTTTATAACTTGTATTTTCAGTGGACCGTTGCTGTGGGCTCTCAGCATATCTATAGGAAATGCCATGGACTCGTCGTTGATTAAACAAGGACTGAGGACAACGTTATCCAAATATTGTTCTTAGTAACAACCAATTTTGTAGCTTTTTCTGGTTAACTTTGTCCGGCGGCAAAAAAAGACGCATTTACTGCATAAAAAAAAATTTCCGGGAAATTCCCCTTCACTGTGTTCAAATGTTTCATGCCAGGACCGCGCTGGGCTCATGACAATGGACTTTAGTGGATTAGTGGTGTTGCCAAGCCTCATTAATCCGCGTCCTATAAATGCCTTAATGCGTCGCACTTTGCTTTCGAAAGCGGCCAGTTTTGGCGTCACGTGTGCCTCATTTATATATCTTTTCTATCTAATGAACCTCTTTCTTTCACCAAGGCAGCTTTATTCAAAAATGTACGCCAGTTTATCGAATAAGGTCTACGCCAGTTTGTCTTCAGTATTCTTCTTGCGCTAGTCGCCTGCACCCTACGCTTTACGTATTTGGCGTTGAAAACAGAAGTACACGATTGGGCGGGGCATGAGATATCCGCTGCTCGATAAACGCCGCGAATGAGCCATAGGGAACGGGCCTTGCATAACTATTCTGTTGCTCTTTACACGAGTGTCGTACATATCAGTACCTCGGAGGTCATGACGAAACCTCAAACAGTGGATGAGAATATTATTCCGGGTGTGGTGATGCAGCCACCGCATAATACAGCCTGCTGTCTAAAAAGCGCGGTCCCAGAGAGAGAGAGAGAGGGACCGCATCGGTTAGCTGTCTTCAAGTCGAGCCGCGTGGTGAAGCCTACCCTCAAGTTTTCCGCGAGGATTAAAAAAAACTTGCTTTTAATTGCCAGGTGACCCTTAAAAGTCTTCTTTCGCAACTTTCACTCCAGCATCGAGTTCATTCGACCTGCTACGCATATATCTCAACCACCGATCGAATGAACGCAGCATAAACCTGAATTCTCAAGGTTCTCGAAGATGCTCACGACTGCCAGTGTCTGCAGGCTGACTCCACAGGCAGGAGAAAATTCGAAACTGATGTGGAACAAATACACCTTTAAAAAAAAGACCGCTCCAAAGAATGGGCGCCGCAAGTCACAACGACGACCGCAGGAGTCTCTGTCGTCCGCTCCGTGTTTTTCAGCGTAAAGAAGCAAAACCGCACGTGAAGTTCCACATAGAGTACATCTTTACGTTGGATACTGCGACGGTTAGCAGAACGGCCTTGTAGCTACAATGCCTCGCTAAATGTTTTTCTTTTTTCATACCCATATTCTTCATACAGTATTCATACTGTACCGTTGCACCAAAACTTGATTGAATGAATATAAAGTAACACCAGGGACCCCGTCTGGCAGCTATAAACTCGGAGCTTCGTAAAATACATTTCGTGCCCATTAGTATGGCCTAGTAGCATGTTTGAAGAATAGCGGCTTCATGGACACCAGCGTCGGCATTATTGTGCTCGATGCACACAACGGGCAGGAGAAAATATTCGCCCGGGACGAAAAATTTTTTTTTGGTTGCACCCTGGAGACCAAGAATTTTCAGCTCCATTCACCGTCTGTATTGTGCCACTAAAACGTGCAGAGCTTGCCGTATAAGACACCCACTCCTCAATTATTAGCTGAACAACTAGATGACACCATTTACGTGAAACACAAAAAAGGGAGCCATGAAAGTCTGAACTAAAATCCTACTGACACAGCTTGTTGATAACTTAGTCTGGGGAAGCCAGAAATTGTGCAACGCGATCGACGCTCTAGTTGAGTCTCACTACCCCACACGTGTCCGTAATTCTAAAGATACAAAATTGATTGGCACTAGAGATTTAAAAAAAAATAGAAACATTCTCCTATTCACCTTCGTTTCAAGGACTGTTGTTTTCCTTCATATGTTTGTCAAACGAGAACCTCATTTAATTTGCCTTGCCTGTTAATAGCATAACGATGGTCTCGGTTCTGGCAGTCTTGATGCCATAGGTAGCATAAGAGGGTTCTCGCACAGTTTCCGCCCTCGCCGTTAGATGACGTTCCACGTCACAATCGCGGTATTACAGGACGTACTACGTCCAATGCTATGGAGGAGGGTGTCGCTGGCGAACGCTCTCAAGGTTCGTGTACACGCAAAACATAAATACCCACGAAAGCAGCAGATTGGACAGCCGTCACCGTAGCTGAGTTGGTAGACCACTGGACGCGATATTCGGAGGTCTTGTATTCGGATCCCACCGGCTGCATGGTTGTTTTTTTGCTGTTTTATATGTAATTTTCTTTAAACCAATTGATTGGCACTACATATTTTTCAAAAATGGCAACATTTCCTTATGCGCTTTGGTTTCAGTGACTGTTGTCTTCCTTCATATGTTTATCAAACTAGCCCCTCATTTTATTTGCCTTGTCTGCTTATATATATATATATATATATATATATATATATATATATATATATATATATATATATATATATATATATATATATATATATATATATATATATATATATGCTGTAGGTGAGAGGAGTAATGCTTTGCGATGCTATATTCCAGCATAGCATTTTGATTAAAACACGAAGTGTTTTCCTTCAAAAGATAAGCAAAAGGACTAAAATTCAATCAATACAATGGTAGTTGCAATAATAAACTACTTACATGATGAACGGTGCGACCGCTGGCGTAGCGAGTCGTAAGCAAAATTTGGTGCAATGCCTTGTTGAGCGACAGAATTATCACCGCACGCCTCCTCTTGCCAGGGGTTTTGGTCTGAAGCTGGTGACGTCGAGAGCTTACCACTGTGATTATATGGGTCTGGTGGTGGGTACTGCGGAGAATCTGTCGGTGATGACCCTACCTCACAATTAACTTCATTTCACTGATTCCTTTATCCACCATGTGTGCTATGCACTCAGTCCTTCTCGTAAACTCCCGGTGTTCATTTAAGACCGTTCTAGGGTCACCTTTACCCGCTTTTGTGAATGAACATTACCTCTCAAAATCAGCGGCACATATGCGCCCGCAGAGCGCTGCTAGGCCGCCAATGGAATGAAGAGACAGCAAATGCGCTCACTCGATTTAATAAATTACAGCACTGCTGATGACGGTAACAAATCAGTAATATCCAATAAATATCAAACAATTAAATTGAAATTAAAACCAGGTGTGTCTGCGGCCCATGCGGCCATGTTAAGCTCCTCAGGGCAGACTCTGAAATGAGAGGAAAAGTGAGCGAGGGTTGTGAATCAAGAGGAGCGACCACGACCACAGTCACTAAGAAATCGAGTTAAAAGCAGCATATATTGTTGACCAGGAATTTCGGAGGCACTTTTGTTTTTATACTCAAGCGAAACACTGAGGTATAGCTCCTGTAAAAGTGGGACACACTCAAAAATACCAGCTGCTCCTTCAGTTACACTTCACCCCAATGCCACAACGCTTGAGGTTTCGCCACTCACAGTCTTGCTACTGCATGCTCTGCACACTGCGATGGAATGTATTCTATGGTAAGCGAACAGGGTCGCTGCTGTGTATCATGCGGTTAATTTCGCCAGTACTCTTTGTGGCCGTTAAAACAACGGGTGTGATAAGCAGGCGATTCTTGCAGCCGTCATGCAAGTTTAGGAAAACCATTCAAATATTTAAAAGAATAGGCGACACACATGAGTGCTCCGGGCATTCTATAATTTCTGTTTTCTTGAACTCGTCGTTGTCGACGTTCTGCATCGGCAAATGATCTAGCGTGAGCTCTTTGCAATTGATAAGGACGCTCCATCCAACTTTTCATGTAAGTAAAAACCTGATCTGCTGGCTTTTTATGCCATGTTGATATTTACCGAGCAGGAAGTGCCTCATTTCTTTGGGGGAAAATTTGCATCTAAAAATCTGGCCACCCAGTTAGAAGTTGGCACGTCAAGACCGAAACAAAATTTGAAGGGCACTTGAGTCACCTCACGAGCATCTAGGCGAAATACTTTGTGCCGTCCTGTGCAGATCTCTAGCTCCACACGGTCGCCTCAATCTTCTCCAATGAATTTCCTTTTTAAGGTAAGACATACTAAATTTTCGTTATATCAGATGTTTTCGCTATATCCGGTTTCAATTTACGACCTATGCCTTCTAAAACAGCTTCGTTCCGGCGGAGTATGGTTCCGAGAGGATAAGGTGATGGACTGCTTATCCATTTGGATCTGCCCGCGTGGGTTCGAGTCCCATCCTCGGCGAAATTTGTTTTTCATTCATTTTACTTTAATGACAGGTGGAGCGGACACTTTCTGCCGACGTACATATGCTGTCCACAACGATGAGGCTATAAAGGCTTTCGCCTCAAAAGGACTGCGTGATATCCGCGTTAGAGTGAACACCAGCGTTGCATAGCCTCAGGGGTGCGCGCGTAATCAAATGTCTTCGAACGTCCCACATGGCTCGCGAAAACTGCCGAGGATAAAGATACCAGTGTTTGATTTTTACAACTTTTCCAGTAAATACAAGCTACTGTTTTCAGTTAATATACACTAATTTCGCATGTGCACGTTGATTTAGCTATTCGCCTACATCCTACGATTGACGTAATCAGCGGGCGCACGTTTCGACAGATGAAAATGAGCCTTCTTGCAAAGCGCGAAATATCCGCCGTTCTACTGAATGCGTCAATGATTCAGGGGTTAACATTTCAGGTCAGTCATTTGTTGCTTATTAAACCAGCGTTGTACATATCAGTTGGCCAGAGGTAATGAGGTACCTGCCACAATGCACGACACGATTACTCTGGGTGTGATGTGGCAGCCTTTGAATAATGGAGGATGATCTGGACGAAGCGCGACTACAAACAGGAAGAAGCCGGCTTAGCTACCTGAACATAAGCCTCAACTCTGTGTTGCTGTTGGCAGGTTTTGTCTGTAGCTACGCTGCACGCACGTGGTGAAATAGGATAATGTTTGGGAACGCAGTAGCATAAGAAAAACACCACAGAAAATGTGCGCCGTAAATAAGATGGATGACCGCAAGCGGCTGTCTCCGTCTATCAATATCTTTTAATGGTAAAGGTGAACTCCTTATAAGTGGCTACATATAACACGCATCACTACGGCGGATACCGCAATGATTATTTGGACGAATTTTGTAGACACCAAGCCTTGCAATATATTGTTTCATATGCATGTTCACCATGGAGCAATGTTGCGCCTGAAGTGACTGCTTATTAACATTGCAGCTTGGATCAAGTATTGGGGCTATAAACGCAATGAAGCTTCGCAAACATATTTGTGTTATTTCTACGATGTAACAACGCATTTAAGAACTGATGCTTCTCGGACATCAGCGTTCCTGTCATTCTGCTAGATATAAAAAATTTTCCAGGAAAAATGTTTACCTGGCACACATTAGCTTTATCATTTGGTGCACTGCATATGCCATGAATTTTCAGTTCGACTGGAATAATATCCTGCGCCACCAAAACGCACGTCGTGTACCGTCGGGCATGATATTAGCTGATGCACTGTCAGCAGAACCACCACGGAGGAGGTCGGAGTGCGCAAGCGTCTGTGAGATGCCACTTACGGACGCCCACCTTGCTACCGCAAATCGACCGCCGTAGCCAAGGGTTGGCGGCCTGGGCTGCTGCCTGCAGAGACTGCACCGCACAGGCGGTGATGTGTGGGGCCCAAGCCGATCTCTTGCGCCACTGGAAACGGCTTAGAGGACTATGTTATTCGATGCACCCGACAAGATGTGTGCAGTAATGTTGAGGTAACCGAAGAGGCAGAACGAATTTCGGTTCGTAAACGAAAATAAACAAACACTCTTCCCTCACAACTGGCTAAGCGGTATAGGATGCTAAAATTGTGGGTGAGAACTGAATTCAGTATTCATGAAAACTGCATATCGATGTGGAGAAGTTTATGAGGGCGGGCAAGCTAGTGGCGATGTGTAATTGTCGAAGTTACATCTCTTATTATCCACAGGTGTGTTATACCACATGCCGTAATAATGACAACTGCTTATATACAATTATTATGAATGAAAATGAAAATGTGAATCATGTAGTATTAGCCGGTCTCTCTCACCACCAACTGCAAAGGTGAGGAATAAATACTTTGCCGCAAACGACATCTGAGCTTACATTCGCATTTCCTAATCACCAATCGTCCATAATACGTAATGTGCATGGCACTTTTGCGTCCTTAGTTCACCTCTATTTTATTTGGTTCCGCAGATAGGGCAAATTTTTTTTAGAGCGCACAAATATCTGCACGAATTCATTTATGCCACTTCGCCGCCCTACCATACCCAATTCGTCAAGGAGGTAACAAATTCCGGAGAAAGTTACCCATATGGCAGCACCGCGCTACATAAAGATGGCAGTCACATCGGTACGCGGCGGCCTTTCGACATTTTGCCGTTCTTCGGTTTCTATTCGTTATGGCACGGATTCATGGTACTTTGGCGAAGTCGACAAGATTATAGTAGCTAGCTAGCTCATCACAAAAGGACTAAAGAACCATCGCACAGACCACGCGGAAATTGCAGCCTTCTGTGTGGAGGGGTCATAATTGTAGTAGGGGCAGCGCCAGATGCCTTTTACGATAAAATCACTGTTCAGAAATTCCGACGATGTGTGGAAACCCAGAGCACTCGGGCTACCGGCGCCTCTCTGAAAGGCGCAAACAACTGTGAGCAGAACTTATTCCCTGCTACAGGCAAAGTCACTTTGCTGTATTCACCAAACTCACTCGCCATAGATATATGACCACTTTCAACTTTTCTCAGCCCTTTGATTGGTGAATCCCAGCATTTAAAAGAGGTTGCCTCATTACAGCAGCATTAAATTGGACATCAGAAACGCTGAAATAGCTGCGCTTTCTGTAAAGCCAAAGTTCCGTAAACCACGCCTAAACAAAGATCATTCTGAAACCTTGCTTTGACTGTTGAAACCAAGTTTTGACCCCTGCTGTGGGCGCCCATAAACACCGTCATTGAATGACACGGTATCCTGTGGAACGAACTGCGCTCGTACTGATTTATGAGGGGAACGTATTCTGGAGTAGTTATGGACTCGTACAGGCTTACACTGTCTACTGAGACTTGTCCTCAGTTAAATAGGCACTTTTCTGCGTCCACCATCACTTTGTCGTACAAATGTGTACAGCGATGCTCTGCCGCAGCAGGAGCGCAATGGTATGTTTGCCTCAAAGCTTACTCATCAACGGAACAAATCAATTAATACAAGGCAAAAACAACTACAGATTGGTTCAGTTTTTGGCTCCGCGCCAAGCCTAACACCAAAACCCTGATCACAGCACAATCATGCGATTTTAAATGACTCATTAATGGGTAAATTGATGACTACAGGGAAGTATGTGGTCGTCGTTAGTGAAATGGTTCGGACAAACAATGGTGATGACGGTCACATTTCTTTCAGTGTTCAGCGTTTTTCCCTTAGTCGTTCTACCAGGCGCATCGTCTTGTTCCCTCAAGATGCAACAAGATAGCACTGCTAGGTCTCTTCAGTGAGAAGACAAACAAAATCGAACGCAACATAACTATCGCGACTTTCGTTTTTCGTTTTTTTATTGCCCTTCTAAGTAAACCTTTCGAAAGCGCTGCTACGGGGGACATCAAGAGAAAGAAAACAAAGGACAAGCGCTACTATCAACTGAAGTTTATTGGAAAAAAACACACAAGATTAAATAGCTCACACAAGGCAGCCAGCAACGCATGCGCCTACCCTCAGAATGACAAAACGAATCACTGTGTTGAATTAAGATACCGAATTTCACAATCGTGTCTTGGGCAACCAGGAAGTACCTGGAAAGTTTCAGAAGATCCTCAAACTAGGTCCGAAATTTTGTTTCCTACCAACACTCCAAAAAGAAGAGAAGTTGACGCTGGGACGGTCCATCTCGCGTCAAGCACGAAAAGAAGAGCAAGCAAGGTGCATTGTGGATTGTGTGGATGCCTTGAAAGGGACTGAGCGGGGGTCAGATAATATGTGGAGTTTTGCTCCTTTGGTCAACTTCCTAACATCAGAAAAACTTCGTGTGGTTGTATCGGATAAAGAAAGGCATTTTGTTACATTGCCGGAAAAACTTTATCAGGAAAAAGCTAGACATGCCGTTACAAAAAACTTTTAACCTATGCACACCAGTGCCTCGAAGCAGAAACGAGAAGCGTTACGGTTGTTGGGTGAAATGAATTTGGAAAGCATGCGTCAGTCTGTTTTGATAGCGGAGAGAAATTTTTTGGAAGTATTTTTTCAGCAAAAACCCATAAAACCGGTATTCCTTTTCGATGCATTGTTACTAAACGTGCCACTTGGCATGCTGTTTCAAACTTTTTGCAGAGTAGTTTATGTTCACTTTCAATTGAAGACCCATTTCTTGTGTCTAATTCTTTGGCTGTTGTCGAATATTTGAAGCACAATAACACAGGCATGGGCGGTATGTTTAGCATTGATGTACAGGACCTATTTTACTCATTACCTCATGACAAGCTCCTCCAGTGTGTTAATAGATGTATATTAGAAGAAAATGATGAACAAGCATTCATTACGAAGTGTGGGGTATCTGTTGGGTCTTTTTTGGAGCTTCTGTCTTTTTATTTAGAATCCAACTTTATTGCTTGGGAAGGAAAACTGTTCATCCAAAGATCTGCGGTGTGCATTGGCTCAAAGGTGGCTCCTGTGCTAAGTAGTGTCTTTTTATCCTACGTTGAAGGAGCTATAAAGGTTAGTTTAGGTGACACTGTTAAATGCGTCTTCCGGTATGTCGATGATTATTTGGTTTTTGTTAAAAGTGTTGACTTTAGGAGACAAGTAGAAGAAATCTTAAAAACTTTTGTCCGCAATAGTTATGGTTTAAAATTTACCTTTGGAACCCCGGACAACAATCAACTACAGTTCTTGGATATCAGACTGGAACTAAAACTGGATTACGTTTGTGTGTTCTTTCTGCAGCGTTAGGAGAAGCCTTTGCTTAGTTTCCACTCAGGGCATTCCAAGCTGGTAAAGTGCGGCATAGCAGTGTCGTGCTTAGGATCAGCAATTGCTAAGTCGTGTGTTCACGCTATGGATAACAGTTTCAACAGGTCCAGAGGGAACCTCCCAGTAACGAGAAAAGAAAGTGTGTAGTAATTCCGTATATTCACAGATTATACCATCGATTAAAACTCGTAGGCACTAGATATGGGGTAAGGGTACTGTTGACAGCTCCCCAAAAACTTGGAAAAATTTGCGCTATGGTCGATAGGAGAGCCAGATTAGAAACAAAAGTCAAAAGAAAGTAAAAAACAGTGCAACATAAACCTTAAGTTGCTGTTTGCACCTTGTGCTTAGGGAGTGGTATATGAAGTACCCTTCACATGTGGAAAGAGTTATATAGGCCAAACTGGTAAATGTATAAACACACGGCTACGCCAACATAATTTCTTCTTTAAAGGTGGCTCCTTCCTCTAATTTGGCCCTGCATTACAGAGACTGCGAACTTAACCATTCTAACCCGCTGGAAAAAATGCATGTGTACCTCTGTTCAATAGTACAAAAATTCTGTATAGGCATTCCAATCAGCTAACAAGGGAATTACCTGAGGCAATTCATATTCACAAAAACTCCGACATGTGCGTCAGCACACCGTCTGTTGTCATCCACGATTGTGAAATTCGGTATCTTAATTCAACACAATAATTCGTTTTGTCATTCTGAGGGTAGGTGCTTGCGCTGCTGGCTGCCTTGTGTGAGCTATTTAACCTTATGTGTTTTTTCCAGTAAACTTCAGTTGACAGTAGCGCTTGTCCTTCGTTTTCTTTCTCTTGGTGTCCCCCGTAGCAGCGCTTTCGAAAGTTTTAAAATGATGTAGCAACTCGTTCAACTGTCAGTGTTATTGTCCTTCACGCGACATCATCATGAACGGCGTCACGACGCAACGAAAACTGACGCGCGGTGCCATGCCGTTACTAATTCGACGGATTCTCGCACAAGTAGACAGTTGGCGAGAAATGATAATCAGTGGCGAAATCCGAGGACATATGTCAACACTATCCACGCCATCTAGTTTATAACGTCATTTCAAACGCCACAGTTTCCAATCCGCTTTTCTTTACAGCACCAGACGGTAGAGCTGACGTATGCACATGCATGCCCCATTGCAACACAATACTGATTCGCCAGAATGCTGATCACCGATTGCTGCAAAGAGAGTGGACGACAGCGGCGGCCTCCCTCCCTCTTTCATCCCCTTAACCCTGCGCTTCAGTGAATATGTTCCACGGGAGCTTATAAGGGGATCATGCGTAACCGTGCGCTACGTGCTTAAAGTGCATGACGCGCCCCTACTATACGTCCCACGCAATTCCACACCCGTACCCCCCCACTCGGTGACTGCTGAATGCTCCTGACTTCTCGAGCTATCTCAACATTATGCACAGCGACACTTTGCTGCTAACGACATCTGCATGCCACAGTTCTCCCACAGATGTAGGCCCAATTCACATTATCAAAAGAGTAACCGTCCGGACAACACTTTTATTGCGAAAGCAATACTGCTCGAGGTTCCCGCTCTTGGCCGTCGTCCCGGCTGCGCCCGGCAGGCTGCATTTCCACACACGCGCTTCTCGGAGCCCAAGCGCCCCTTGCGGTAGTCATTGTGGTGCTGGTCATCAGCGCCTTGTTTTCCGATGGTCAGTGTGAGGCGTCGGACAGAGGCCACGAAGCGCATGGCGACCTCGGCGACCGGTGGCTTCCCAGCTGGCCGCGTGACACGGGTTGCGATGTTCCGCCTCTTCTCGCGGCAGCACTCGGCTTTTTGTCCAAGATCATCCTCCATCGCGAGGTGGAGACAGCAACCAGTTGGATAGCGCTGAGCAGTGGGCCGGTCAGGACTGCTTGGGTGTGTGTGTGTGAAAAACTTTATTTCAGGGAGGAAGCTTGAGGTAGCCGGAGCAACCTCTCGCAATCTCTAGGTGGGCTCCTCATTACAGGAGCCCATTGGCGACCGCCGCGACTCGGGCGCGGTGGACCAGGGCCTTCTGACTTGCTAGGTCCGAGCAGCCGAGCAGGGCTGCCTCCCAGTCCTCCCGGGTGGGGTTGGGTTTGGGGGCGAGGTTCGGGGTTGACTGGCATGCCCACACCATGGGAAAGATGTCCGAAGACTTCTCCGCACAGTGTGGGCATTCTCCTGTACAGGCAGGATCAAAGTGTTTTAAAACTGCCGGGCACAGCAGCGTTTTGGTGTAAAGGCGGAGGAGTGTGCGTTCCTCCACCTTTGTGAGGCCCTTACAAGGCTTGTGATAAATTGCATGGCCGAATTGGAATAATTCAGTAATTTCTCGAAAAGTGAGGGCCGGATTGGGTTCAGGATCCGTATCCAAAGGGTCTGAAGGCGTTGCCCGGAGAGTGAGCGCGCGGGCGGCGGCGTCTGCCGTTTCATTGCCTTCGAGGCCCATATGAGCTGGAGCCCATACAATCGTTCGGGAGTTTCATCATGGCCAGATTGAAAAGTAATGGCGAGAGGACCGCACCCTGTGGGGTTCCTCTCGTTCCCAGTTTATATGGGCCGTGTTCTTTGTCTTGTATTGGGATGAAACTTCGTCGATCCGAGAGAAATTGCTTGATGTACTGAAACGTGTTATGTCCACAGTTCATTTGGGAGAGATGTTGCAGGATGATTTCGTGTGTGACATTGTCGAAAGCCCCCTTCAAGTCAAGGGCGAGTACTGCCTTATCGTTGAAGGGATATTCGACAGGGTTGAGAATTTCTCGGTCAAGTTGAAGCAGAACATCTTGAGCGGACCTCTGCGGGCGGAAACCGAACATGGTGTCTGCGAATGTATGTTCATTTTCCAGAAACCCAGACAGCCTATCCCGCACCATGGTCTCCATCAGCTTTCCCGCGCAAGACGTGAGGGAGATGGGGCGGAGGTTGTCTGTGTTTATGGCTTTGCCGGCTTTCGGAATGAAAGTTACTAGGGCGGTCTTCTATTCAATTGCTAGAGGTGCCTCACCAAGCCAGATCGAGTTGATGAAAGCGAGGAGGGTTTCGTAGGCGGGATCGGGAAGATTAGCAAGCATTTTCACCGTTATCTTGTCCCTGCCCGGTGCCGTTCCTCGTTTCATTTTAGCTAGGGCCGCCTTGAGTTCATGCAACTGGAACGGTTGATCCAGATTCGCGTTCTCTGAATCTGCATACGAGAAAGCGGGTCCTCCGGGGTCCTACTTAGTGCAAAGATACTGGTCGCGCAGTTTGCATGCTAATTTTGATGTATTTTCATCGAAGCTATGAATAGCCTCCTCTCGCGGCAGCACTCGGCTTTTTGTCCAAGATCATCCTCCATCGCGAGGTGGAGTCCGGAACCAGTTGGATGGCGTTGAGTAGTGGGCCGGTCAGGACTTCTTGGTTGGACGCACATAGCACTGCGACGCATCATCGAAGAACAATTCCAAAGAAAAGATGGCGTGCGTTCTATGTCTCGCGCGGCTCGAGCGGCAGACAAGAGAGAAACGAAGATGCTTCTTCTTCTTCTTCTCCTTCTTCTTCTCCCGAGGTATATGGCACATACCCACGCGGGGGGATTGGCCAAGGTGTAGTTGAATAAACAAAGAAGTTTCCATGGAAGATGACGAAGATTCTGAGAGGGTTTTCTTCGTCCTTCAGCTCGTTCGATTGCGCGCGCGCAAGGAGAAAACGGTTATGACACCCATATATTGGAAGTCACCGAGCGCATATTTTATTTCGTTGCAGGGAGTAATTTGACGTCTACTATCGCTGAACTTCGCCATGCTTTTGTCGCGATTTTTGTTTTGAGGCACTGAAAGATGGCGAAGTTAGATTGTTATCCACGTGTTCTTCCAGAACAAAGGTGAAGACGTTGATGAATGACAACGAAAACTTCGAAATAATTATTTTTCACTTCTTTGGCAGTGCTTGAACTGAGGCCAATCCCCTACCGCGGGTAACTGCCATAGCTTCAGAGGTAACAACAGCACGGCTTTCCACGGCAGCTTCGATGAGACAAAGGAGGAAAGCAAAGAAAAGGCGCGGTATATTTTGTCGCGAAGTCCATAGCCTTTCCTCACTTAGCGTTGCTGCGAGATCTCGGGCGTTTGTATCCAGATGAGCTTGCACGAAAATTAGGACGCGGAAGCAGTAGAATAAAAAAGAGATGATTGACGTCAACATAAGACAGGCAGAAAAAGAGATAGATTTGTAGCGAAATGCACTCAGGGGCACTTTAATTGCGACGGCCTAGACTGCTGCACAACAGTGGGGTAGTGGCAAATATGTATAATGGGTGACGGTGGATGCAGACGCGTGAAGATATACAAGCTCATCACTAATGCCCCGGATTGCTTTCTGCGGCTCGTCACCAGATGCTGGCGCACACTTCACGACCACAGCAAATACCCGGCAGTGTTAACGACGGCTGTTTGACGGTCTCCTGTTTCCTGCGGTCGTCTGCGAACAATGAAAAGTGACGCCGTCATGCTACCAGTGCCTCACGTACCGCAGGTGCGTTATTTCAGGTCGGATAAAAAAATTCACATTTTGTTTTGTCCTCGGTAGTAAAAATGCATGAAATACACTACAGGAAAGGCATAGACTGTTCTAGGTGGGCTTAAATGATGAAAGCCCGACTCGCGTCTTGATGAGCCTCGTCAGCTGACACTTTTTTTTCCTCAACTTATCTTAAACAGCGACAGCGCGGTCAGCTTTCTTCCCTGCAATTTGTGTTTGGAGACACGCGTCTTGAGAGCCAACCACGAGCCAATAAATGTTGGTGGGGGCAACATGTGGTACACAGTATATGCTTGAAACGCCAGTTCTGCCCACATCTTACAGGTGAAAAATTCCTTTGATGATAACGGCGGATAAACGCTTAAAGAGTGCTGCGTGGCTGTGAAATGACTGAACGCACGGCTCATGCGTTGTTTTTCATATAATCAAATACAATATTTACTTCCGCATTAAATTATTTCAAAAATTTCTAAAAAAAGAATATGTGTAACATTGAAAACTCTGCCAGCTCTCTCCGTGGCGGCTGAGGACACGTGGAACTTTCTCGGCAGGTCCATAAACTTCAGATTCAGCAGTCTGCACAGACGAGAAATGCGTGAATGAAGGCCGGGAATGCAAAAAGGACATCCAGACTGCAGTCACTGTAAAATCGTGTTCAACACGGCAAATTTTTGCTTAGAGACTCCTGAGGCCTTCCCAGTGTTATACAAAGCGAGACCATGTGGTACAGTTCCGGTCGGAGTGAAGCACATTCAAACATGCCAGTCGCTCCTTCATTGGCACTGTATACCGTAATGCGACAGGGCAAGAAATTTTGTCCACATGGAACGAAGCATTATCTGGTATGGCCATATTATTTTCTTCTCTTGTTGCCATTATTTATTCTTGCTGCAGTGTTGGACATTTAGAAAAATGAAACAGCTTTTCAAACAATAAATGCGACGCTCGCAATTGTTTCCCTAATTTTATAACTTCTATTTTCAGTGGACCGTCGCTGTGGGCTCACAGCATATCTATAGGAAATTCCATGGACTCTTCGTTCATTAAAGAAGGACTAAGGACAACACCGCTCCAAAGGATGGACGCAGCAAGTCTCATCTACGACCGCAGGAGTCTCTGTCGGCCGCTCCGTGTTTTTCAGCGTAAAGAAAGAAAACTGCACGTTAAGCTGCACATAGCGTACATCTTTACGTTGCATACTGCGACGGTTAGCAGAACAGCCTTGTAGCTACCAAGCCTGGCTAAATATTTTTCTTTTTTCCTACCCATATTCTTCATACAGTACCGTTGCACCAAAACTTGATTAGACGAATATAAAGTAACACCAGGGACCCCGTCTGGCAGCTATAAACACGTAGCTACGTAAAATGCATTTCGTGCCCATTAGTATGGCCTAGTAGCGTATTTCAAGAATTGCTGCTTCATGGACACCAACGTCGGCATTATTGTGCTCGATGCAAACAACGGGCAGGAGAAACTATTCACCCGGAATGAAAAATGTTTCTTTTTGGTTGCAATCTGGAGACCAAGAATTTTCAGCTTCATTCGCCGTCTGTATTGCGCCACCAAAACGTGCAGAGCGTGTCGTAAAAGACATCCGCTCGTCAATTATCAGCTCAGCAACTAGAAAACACCGTTTACGTGAAACACACACAAAAAGAGCGAGCCTTGAAATCTGAACTAAAATCCTACTGAAACAGCTGGTTGATAACTGAGTCTGGGGGACAAAGAAATTGTGTAACGCGATCGACGCGCTAGTTGAGTCTCGCTACCCTACACGTGTCCGTAATTCTAAAGATACAAAATACATGTGCGCACGCACTGTAATAAGCGCAGGGGCGTTTCAGCGCTACTGGGATGAAGAAACCTGCAGCCGACAGTGCTACACAAACTTCGGCTTGTGCACGCGCCCCATTTCACTGAGCGTTTCGAATAAAACTGGCCCGCGCGTTTCGTCCGTCATGGTAGAGATAGTAGAAAGTGTCCTTATTCCTCAAGTGATTATTTTCGCAAGACTTAATCTTGTCGAGAAAGAAAAAAAAACCCATGGCTCATTCCACGCGAAATTATCCCGACGTTGCGCTCGGCCATCTCCAATTTGTTCAAACAAATTCACGGAAACTTCCCCTAATGTGCGCAATGAAAAGCCTGAAATATTTTTTCCGAAAAAAAATTACTCGCGAGGTGAGGGCAGTTTGAATATTCAGAAAAGGCGAGAAAGCAGCCACTGCTCAATAATTAATAAAAACTCAAATTTTAATAAACACTTCAAATTTTTTCATTAACCGGTGCACAGATTCCTGCTTTCGTAATAAATCGGAACATGCAGCTTTATATGGCGTAAATAATTAAAAAAAAATGGAATCAAAATATGAGATGAAATTTTGCCAATTTTGGTGTCTTTTGTTTTAAAGGTCAGCTTGCTCCCGGAAATGCAGAAATGTTGCCGTTTTTTTTTCCTTTAGATGTCTGTGACCTATAACCAGTGTTACATGTAATGAAACTGCATATATAGAACTAAAACAAGATTGAATTTGCAAAAAAGTGCGATTTGAACCAGAAACGCTCATTAATTTCACCCTGAGGTGGTCCAACCTAAAATACAGAAAATAGGGCTCCGCAGAACACATTATTGCATTTCATTTCTAACATTATTATCGAGGTAATTTTCGTTTGAAAGAGTAAAAATAATTTTTTAATTTGAGTTCTCGCGCCGCAAGTTGCGTCGTCTCTAAACGCCTCTTCACCGCGTAACACAGATCTAACGTCATCTGCCGAACACTCTCAACGTTCGCTTGCACGCAAAACATAAATACCCACGAAAGCAGCAGATTGGACAGCCGTCACCGTAGCTCAGTTGGTAGGGCACCGGACGCTATATTCGGAGGTTGTGAGTTCGGATCCCACCGGCGGCATGGTTGTTTTACTGCTGCTTTATAAGTAATTTTCTTTATGCGACAGATTAATCGAAGTATTATTCTCCCATTGATTGGCATTACAAGTTTTAAAAAATAAAAACATTCCCCTATGCTCCTTGGTTTCGGCGACTGTTGATATATATATATATATATATATATATATATATATATATATATATATATATATATATATATATATATATATTTCGACGCTACCCCACTGTCGAGTAGTGGTCTAGGTAGTCGCAATTAATGCGCCCCTGAGTGCCTTTCACTGCAAAGGTATCTCTTTTCCTGCCTCTCTTATCCTGACGACAATTATCTCCTCTTAATTATATATACTATTTCCACTTAATCTTGGGGCAAGGTCATCTCGATACATACGCAGGAGATCTGGCAGCAACGCTGAGTGAGGAGCGGCTGAGGGCTTCGCCACAAAGTATACGGCTCCTTTTCTCTGCCTCCTCCTTTGTCTTGCTGGAGCTCCAGTGGGAAACCATGCTGTTGTTGCCTCTGAAGCTATCGCAGTTACGCGCGGTGGGGAGTTGGCCAGAGTTTGAAGCTCATTAAAACAGCAGAAAAATAGCTCATTTGAAGTTTTCTTCCTCGTTGGTCTACATCTTCATCTGTCTTTTGGAATCCCATGTGGATAACATTCAAACTTCAGCATCTTTCAGTGCCTCCAGACAAAAACCACGACAGAAGCCTGCTGAATTTCCCGATAGTACACGTCAAATGACTGCCTGCAATGAAATAAAATATGCGCTCAGTGATCTTTGAAATATGGAAGGGATAACCGTCTTTTCCTTGCCCGATCGCAGTCGAACGGGATGAAGGACGAAGAAAACGCTTTCGAGGTCCTTGTTCATCCTCTTCCAGACGATAGCGGTCGCTGTTCTGTTGACGTGGCTCAGCTACCCAGGCTGCGGGGCAGTGGCTAAGTACCTGGCGGTGTTGCGTTAGCTTGCTAAATTTCTCCTTCTTTTTGTCTGTGCCTGTTTGCTCCTGTTCTGGGGTGACTGGGTGCGGGACGAGAGCCTAATGTCTACTTCTTCTACTGGCCAGGGGTTTTCCCCTTGGTCGGCATCTCTTCCTAAAGACCAGCTCCCAATTGATCTCTTTTTCCGCAGTGATGTTTCAAGCATTCCAGTCGCTTTAGTGTCTTCCGATGGCGGCGCTATCCGACTGAACAACCCGGAGGCAGTGCAGGCGGCTCTTAGGTCCACATCGCAGCACTTCATGCACATTACCGATGCCCGGCAGTTCGGCAGGAGTGGTATTTTGTGCAGGTCGCCGGATAAAGGCTGTATTGAAGATCTTCTAAAGTGTACGACCTTCGCCAGCCACCCGGTGAGCGCATTCATTCCGCCTCATCTAGCATGTTCCAAGGGCTTGGTCCGAGGGGTCGACTCTCGATTGAGCCCTGCGGAAACGCTTGAGAACCTCTCGCCTGCAGGAGCGATTGCTGTCCATCGATGCAGCAGGATGGTTGACGGAGTAAAAATTCCTACGGAGTCCGTCTTTGCCACATTTGCAGGAATATTTTGCCTGTCAGAGATTAAGGTGTGGCCATTGGTTTTTCGAGTAGATGCCTTTAACTCTCGGCCCCTTCAGTGTCAAAACTGCTGGCGATTTGGCCACAGCGGCAAAGCCTGCAAATCGGCCATACGCTGCTGTGCCTGTGGGGAACGTCATTGCAGAGAGGAATGTCCTGAACAGCACGAGAAATGTTTGTGTAGCGGTGCTCACCCTGCTGATTCGCCTGACTGTCCTGCACGAGCACAAGAAGTTCAGGTGCTCGGGCTTGTAGACAAGCGCAGATGCACGCGGAGAGAGGCTTTTGCCGCAGTCAAGGAGAGAGCCTCAGCATACTCTGGTGTGGCCGCCAAATGCCCACCCATAATGGATTCTAATTGGTCCCAGGCTATTACAGCGGCAGTTGAGAAAGCTGTGGCAAATGCAATGGATCGCATTATGGAAACCGTGTCCACGTGCATTTCGCAGGTCATAGCTGCTCAGATGACCAATCTTCTGCAGGCGTCCACCGCTCCGCTCTTGTCTTCTTTGGCTTCGGAAGCTACCCCTCCTTCTGTAGTAATCGATTCCGCTCCACAGGGCCAAAAACAATGTGAGCAACAAAAGACCTCTCAGGCCTCTCCTTAGAATAGCGTTATGGACGCATCCTCTATGGATTGTATGGATATGGAGTCTGATCTCCGCGCCCGAAACCCAGTGGGTCTCCTCTGAATATTGCAGGTCCATCTTGCCCCCAGTCAAAGACAAAGAAAAGTAACGCAAGTCAAAACGCTAAGACCAGGATTCTAGAAAACGCAGTCGCGGCTGCGGCACTTCTGCCAAGATAGGGTTCTTAAGTGTACTCCTGTGGAATTATCGATCTATATTCTCAGCTTCAACAGATATAAATTGCCTATGCAATCAGCTTCTACCAGATTTAGTTGCTTTACAGGAAACATGGCTAACTTCAAATTTGAATTATCATCTCAAGGATTACCATCCGTTCCGGCTTGACCGGTCATCACGAGAGGGAGGGTTGTTAGTGCTCATATCTACAAATTTTTGCCACAGGGCATGCATTTCTTTTCAATATGCGGACAATGAATGTGAAATCCTTGCAGTTGACCTCAGTGTCCCAGGTCAACAGCCCTTTACGGTAGCTAATGCATATTTCACGTCTGGTGTGCGTGACACTCGGCCCCTTGACTCACTCATGTCTAGTAGCCGATCTCAGGTTCTATTACTTGGCGACTTCAATTCGCACCATGTGACTTGGGGGTTTAAAACAGACAGCTTTGGTTCTAGACTATTTCATTGGGCTTCTGGCAACAACTTGATCGGCAACAATTCCGGATTGCCTACGTTTGTTCGCAGTCAATGCCGCTCTGCCTTGGATATAACTTTTTCCTCCCCAGGAGTCTCTGTTATGTCTTGGGCGCCTGTTGACTGTGCAACAAACAGTGATCATCTACCGATTAGTTTCAAGTTTGCGTGTAAATTAACTCTTACTGATCGACATCAGCGCACGTTAATAAATTACAATTGCTTTAAAGACACGATAAAATCAGCCCTCCAAATCAATTCAGACACTCGCGCTCAGAGAAGTGCCGAAAGCAAGGCTGCACATCTATGTTCAGTACTGGATCATGCAAGGCAAAAGTCTGAATTTTTGATTAAGAAAACAAAGGGTGCAGTCGCGAACAATCGGTGGAATTCTGAGTGCACGCGTGCATATAGACGACGGAAAGCAGCTTGGAAGAAACTTCTCATCAATCAATGCCCAAAAAATTGGCTGGATGATAAGTATGTTGCAGCAACATTTAAGCGCACTGTCGCCCTTGCAAAGGAGGAGTATAATACAAATCATTATGATTTCTTTTCCCAATCGGGAAGTAAACGAGCCTTGTTTAATTTTATGAGGCGCAACAAGGTGATTCCTCCGACTGCCAACATTGAATCCCTCGTTCAGTCCCCTGCTGACATTGCAAAGGCCTTAGAAGATATTGCGTGTGGCCTAGAGCTTCTCTTTACATCTGCTTTACCTTCTCCTACTATATTCACATGCACCTCAAGTGATTTCACTGAGGTCTCTATGCCTGAGCTGTCGCAAATTGTTCTGCGCTTATCTCCAGCGGCTCCTGGCCCCGATAAGGACACTTCATCTATGATCAAAATTTTGTTCAATGAATCTCCTGCAGACCTGTTGGCTCTAATTAACCATTCTATTAAAGGCCTTTGGATACCGCATGAGTGGCGTTTTGCTGAAATAGTTCCATTGCTTAAAAAGCAAAAGGAGGGCTTAACTTTAGACAATACACGCCCTATTTCGTTAACATCGAACCTAGTGAAATTGGTGGAAATGGTCCTTCTCAGCCGTGTCATGTCATTCATTTCAGAAAATGCTGTATTGAATCCATGTCAAATTGGTTTCAGGCCGGGTTGTTCAATTTGGTGTGCTCTTACTGACCTTGAGAGACGTATTAAATTAGCTCGCAATAGAAAAAAGTTTCCTGCGCTTGTTACCTTGGATGTCAGTAAAGCATACGACAGCGTGGAGCACTCGACTCTATTACTAAGATTACAGGAACTCAACTTCCCAAGCTATTTTGTAGCCTGGATTTCTGTTTTTTTGGAAAATAGAGAATTTTGCTGCTGCCAAATTGGTGTTTCCTCAAGGAGATTTGTACAAACAAGAGGTATTCCGCAAGGATCAGTTCTCTCACCTGTTCTTTTTAACATTTTTCTAAGCTCAATTCCATGCATTCAAAATGTGAAAACTTATGTGTACGCCAACGATATTGCATTTTTTGCATCAGCAGGTGACATTCACACTCTTTATCGAACCCTGCTCTTGACAACTGGCTAGGAAGAATTCATCGGTCCCTTAATGTGAAGAAATGCGCATTGTTAGTATTTCCAGTTTATGTTCCTGTAAATATCTGCCTGGTCTATAGAAATAACATAATACCTCAAGTTCAGACGGTGAAGTATCTCGGTGTAATATACGACTCTACTCTCTCCTGGCGGCCACACATTGAGCAAGTTTCTGAAAAAGGAGTTCGGGCCATTGGCATCCTGCGCAGGCTTTGTAGTGCTAGGTCAGGCATGAGAAGGCATACGCTTCTGATGATTTATAAAATGTACGTCCGCCCAATTTTGGAGTTCGGGTGTGTTTTATTCTCAGGAGCTCCTGCCTATAAACTTCGCCCTCTTGTGCTTTTGGAGCGTGAGGCGGTTCGCCTTTGTCTGGGGCTTCCAAAATATGTCGCCAATGCTGTTCTGCACCTTGAGGCGCAAATGCCTTCGTTATCAGCTAGGTTTCGCCTTTTAACAGTTCAAACATTTTTAAAATTGTGCGACTCACCTCTTCACGCTTCCAGTATAATATTTCTTAGTCAACCTTCCGCCTTTTTTAGTGCTACCTGGTCTCGATTTCATACCCCGCAGATATGTTACGTGCCGTCCCTCCTTGATCGCATAAATATTCATTTCACAGATGTCCGCCAAATATATAACAACTCCTCATCTGTCCAGATTGAATTCGATGACATTTTCCCATCGAATGCAAAGCTCCAGCCCTTCCCGCTTCTTCAGGGTCTATTGCAGGACCACCTAAGGTCTTTTCCCTCTCATGTTCTTATTGCTACCGATGCCTCGCAGGATCGCGAAAAGGCAGGTGTGGGAATTTTTTCGCCTTCACTGGATTGGTCTTTTTCTTTCCGTCTTCCTGACTTCACTCCAATTTTTCTAGCTGAATTATTAGTAGTAATCTTAGCCTTACGAAAATTAGAATCTGCCGTTTCCCAGGTCGTGGTTATGACAGACTCTCTGTCCATTTGCTCTTCCTTATCCTCACCCACTGACTCTCGACCATTACGCCTCTTTAAGTTCCTGATTCCGCTCCATCTAAATTCGGGAAGGTTGCTTTGGGTACCAGGTCACATGGGCTTTCACTTAAATGAGGTTGCAGATTCCTTAGCAGGACCCTCTCTCGGCGGCCCAATCGTTGCTGTCCTGCCATCGTGTGCATATACAGCTGCGGTGAGGTTTTTCAGCTACACAATATTTCAGGAATTTGCTGCCTCGGCTCTTACATCAGCTCCCGAATATCAGCATCTTCTGCATCCTTGGAGTAGCAAAGACTGGCGCTCACTCAGACTAGAGGTCTCTTTCATGTGCTTGCGTTGCCGGGTTCCCCTTCTAAATTTCTACCTTCACAGATCTGGCCTGGCAGCTTCCCCACTGTGCCCTTTCTGTGCCGAACCTGAGACAATAGATCACTTCCTGCTGTTCTGCCGCCGCTTTTCTCATTTGAGGAAGCGTCTTTTGCAAATTCTATTTCATCAACTGGGCTTGCCTGTGTCCTCCGCGGTTGTTCTTTCCTTTGGCGCTTCTTTGCTTGGACGAAGCGACAGGAGTGTGCGCTCTGCTGTGCAAAATTTTCTACAAGAAACGCAGCGACTCCCATTTTAATTTTTTTCCCGCTCTCAGTCAGTACGACATTGCAACATTACAGGCATTGTGTACTATTATGCACATTAAGCAATTGTCCCGTCTTCGATCTCCAAGTTAACTGGACCCCTTTCCTTCCCTCTTCCAATCTATCAGACTACATACTATTGCCACTCCTTTTCCCGTCAAAACTTTCCAGTATCCAGTAATTAACCGCCTGTGTCTTGGCCACTCCCCAGTAGTGGGTATGTGCCAGCAACGTCTGAGGCCTTCCTTTTTTCCTTTGTTCCTTGTTCCTGCCTTGTTTGCCGCTAGAGCCGCGCGAGACTTAGAACGCACGCCATCTTTTTTTATAACCGTTCTTCGATGATGCGTCGCAGAACTTTGTGCGTCCACCGAAGCAGTCCTGACCGGCCTACTGCTCAGCTCCATCCACCTGGTTCCGGTATTCACCTCGCGATGCAGGATGATCTTGGTCAAGGAGCCGAGTGCTGCCGCGAGAGGAGCCGGAACATCGCAAGCCGCGTCACACGGCCCGCTGGGAAGCCACCGGCCGCCGAGGTCGCCAAGAGCTTCGTGGCCTCCATCCGGCGAATCGCTCTGGCCTTCGAAGAAAGAGGCGCTGACGACTACCACCGCCATAACTACCGCAAGGGGCGCTTAGGCTCCGAGAATCGCGTGTGCGGGAATGCAGCCTGCCGGGCGCAGCCGTCAGCCGTCCCCCCAGCGACAGGCACGGTGAGCTTGTTTCTGAGCCCTGTTGGTCTGCTTTCGAGCTCTGTTTGAATTCTCCTGTCAGGTGCTTCACCGGACGTGTTATTCAAGGCATTCGGTCAGTGCGCGTGTTCAGAAGGCTCAGCCCGTTGTGCGCAGGTGCCACCAGCGGAAGTTCGATGGTAGCCAGATGGTACTCCATTGCGAGCAGCCCTTGCCGGCAATGTAATTTTGTTTTCACGCCTAGCGCTTGGAACCAACTCCTCGCTAGCCGTAAGCTTTTGCAGGACATAGTGGCACGGGTGTAACAAGTCTTGCATGAAGAGGAAAAGCTAGCATCTTGCAAGCTGCTGATGAAAGCGCCAGGCCTGCATTTCAAAGAAGTGGAGGGACTTCACCGGTAACTCATGCAAATGAAAAAAAAAAAGTTGACCGGACGGTTACTCATATGATAATGCGAATTTGGGCTACACACACCTGGGTGAGAACAGTGGAATTTAGATGTCGTTACTAGCATAGGGTAGATGTGTCTATTTTCGAGAATGATGGAGACGTCAGAAGCATGCACTAGAGACGGGGCGGTGGTGGGGGGGGATATGGGTGTGGAATTGCGTGGGGCGCATATTAGGTGCGCGTCACGCACTTCACGTACGTGACGTACGGTCACGCATGATTTTCTTATAAGGTCAGGTGGACGATATACATTGAAGCACAGGGTAAAAGGGCTGAAAAAAAGTCGGAGGCCGCCACTGCCATCCATTCTGTTCGCAGCAATCGGTGATCAGCATGCTCGCGAATCAGGGCTGCCTTGCAATGGCGCATACGTCACATCATGACATTTTGGTTAGGGACAACGACAGTGACACCACATACATAGAACTGAAGCTCTATCATCGGCGCTGCAAAAAAAAAGGAAACGGATTTGAAACTGTCGTGCTCGAAGGCATAACCTAGAAGGCATGGCTAATGGTGACATATGCTCTCGCAATTCGTAACTGAACCTAAATTCTCGCCAACTGGCCGCCTGTGCGAGAATTCATCAAATCTTGCCCGGAATGGCAATGTGGGTTAGTTTTCTTGACGCCGTGATGCCGTTCGTGATGCCGTTGCGTTAAAAGCAAAAAAAGCTGAAAAGCGGCAGCTGCGATAGTTATGCTGCGTTCCATTTTGCGTGTTTTGTCACTGAAAAGTCCTTACAGTGCTATCTTCCTGCACCTTGAGAGAACAAGACGACGCGCAACGGAGAACGCTTAAGAGAAAAATCATCCGCACTGGAAGAAATGTTACCGTGACCATAATCGTTTGTTCGAAACATTTCACTAACGACGGCAACGTCCTTGCCTGTAGTCATCAATTTACTTTGTAATGAATCATTTAATCTCGCATGATCATGCTGTAATCATGGTTCCCTTTTGTCGGCACGGCGACGCTGAAAATTGAACCGGTCATGGAGCTTTCCGTACCATATCTAGTGTTTTTTACCTTGTTCTAATTCATTTTTGCCCTCGACTAGTAAGCTATGAGGCCAACATGCCATTGCGCTCGTACGGCGACAATGCCTCTCTGAACACAGTTGTACGTCAATGTGATGGTGGATGCATAACAGGGCCTAAATGAGGACAATTAGAATTTTGTCTTGATTTCTGAACCCCCCCCCTCCCCCCCCCCGCCCTACTCAAACACACTTCCGTATATTCCTGTTTAAATCTGTTCTTGTTCGGAACCTGCAGAGGAAGCGTACAACTATTCAAATATGACGTTTCGATGTTTCTTGATCGCCAAGAACTCACCGTGCTCAAAAAATATGCAGCGATCGATCAACAGACGCACAGGACGAATCGGTACGCAAAGTCATATTAGACCGTGTATCGGAATGCGTTCCCCTCATAAGTCCTTATGAGGACCGCTTTCGTCGCCCCCTTAACATCTTGTGTGCCACAAGGCTCGGTCTTAGGACCTTAATTGCTTCTATTGCATATTAATGACCTGCCTTGTAACATCACCTCGAACATTCGCATGTATACTGATGATTGTGCTTTATACGACATCATTCACTCGTCAGATGATCAGTATCGCATTAATGAATCTTTTTCTAGCTTCTGTAGGTGGTGTGAAAAATTGGCAGATGAGTAATAATTTCCGCAAAACTATTGTCATGATATTCAGTAATAGTTCCTGTTCACCGATTTTTATTACTTCTTTCATAATATACCCGTTCAAAGGGTGTCCGAGTACAAGTGTCTAGGAATTATTTTTACCTCCAACTAATCATGGTCCAAACAACTTGACTTCATTTGTAATAGAGACGTAAAAATATATAATAATCTACGACATACATTGAACCAGGCTCCAAAGGAAATCAAGTTACTAATGTAAAAATCTTAATCTGTCCAATACTTGACTATGGTTGTTTTGTTTGGAATCCTTACAAGATAACAGAGATTAAAAAATTGAGGCCATCCAAAGGAAACCAGTTCGCTTCATACGTAATGAATGCCAATTTAATTTTTGTCCCTCTTCTGCCCTCAAATCATTACGACTAACTTCCCTCGCCACTCGCAGACAACGAGAATCGTTAAATTTTTTGCATTGTGTCGTTCATTCGCACTACCGACTCTCAAGCGACAGGTACATCACCAGTGCCATACCATCGTCAACAAGAAGTTATCATAATCTAAATCTTTCACCTCACTTTTCACGCACTAATATTGTTAAACACAGTTTATTTCCGCACACCATTAAACATTGAAATACATTGCTCAGCCCAGTGCGTCCCCTGCCAATAGAGATTTATGCAGGCCGTAACTGATTTATAATCTTTTTTTTACTGTTCCTACGCTCCTACTTTTACAGTGTTTCCTTCGTTTTCAACTTTAGTGTTTTAATTTTTGCTACCATGTCTTATTGTTATAGACTTCTATAGTTATGCCTTAGAGACTGTATCTACGGTGTTTTGTATACGTCCACTCTTGCAATAGCCCCTTTAGGGGCTGCAGTATGTACAAATAAAGAAGAAAAAATAAAAATAAAGGCCTTTGTCAGTGTCGTCGGGCTGTCGTGGTCTCAGGCTCGACGCTGCAAATTCTGTCGGTCTTCGACTAAGGACGGCCGTCGGTCTAGCCGCAGACGGCTTGCGATCGAGTTCTGTCCGGTTGGTATTCAGTCGCAGCGTCGGTGTGTTCGCTTTGCGACTGACCATTGGGGAGCGCCGAGACGGCGTGCGGACAGTGCATGCAAACAAAATGCGTGCACAGCAGTACACACACATGCTGGCGTCGGTCGGGAGACCCCGTAGCGCTTAAACATACCTTATTAGATTGAAGAAGCATCAGACTAACCCTCTTCCTTTCCTGTTATCCATACCCACAAATATTTGTTGATATCTTACCTGTGCAGGTGCATTCCCACAATAACTTGCCAAGCAGCACGTGATGAACTCGCTTCTTTACTTGCGACTCACTACGTTGGGTTCTTTGGTTTCTCCCAAGCATTGAAGCAGTGAAATGTACTTTTTGTGGACGCATTAATTCCACCTTTACTTCGCTGTTTTCTTTCTGCAGCTGAATTCAGTCGCAGTCTAGATTTTTCCACAGTGAAGTTTGCAGAAACATAAATTTGTTCGCAAAAGTGCAGTAACCCCTTTGACGTTGCCTTTAGAGAGCGGCATGTTTTAGAAGAAAAAACGAAAAGGGATAAAGTCAGTGGTCGTCCTTCACCGTGCTATGTCATGTAACCTTCAAGTGCATTCCACTGCGTTCCTTTGGCGTCACTTGAAACGCGCGGTTCATTGTCCTGTCAGACAAACGTTAGTCCTGTTACTTTGCTCGGTTATTCGCACAAAGCCGCTTTTGTTCCCTTTGTGGCTGGGTTGCACTCTGGTACTTGCCTTTCAGCGAACGGAGTTCAATGACGCGCTTGTTTTTATTTGTTGAACCTCCCTCTGAGAGGGACCGAGTTAGTGTTTTTCGTGCGCTTAGCCTATCCATTAGCTTAGTGTGTCAACAGTGCGGCTGATATTACCCAATAGTACATGGGACCGCGGAGTGACGACTTTCGTGCCGACTGTTGACTGTCTGCTTTTGCTGTCGTGGACTGTATTGGAACCAGGTTATTTCATTGGATGCACACTAAGAACTCGCCAGCCGGCTTAAGCACCCAGTGAAGCGCCAGTGAAGTATAAAAGAAATATCGCAGGGTTGTGACCTACGCACGGAGGGGACAAAAAAAGGTCTAATATGAAAAGCATGCTGAAACGTTCAATGTGTCGTTAGGTCTCACCCCTTCACCCTCCCCCACCGCAAGAGCGACTCACAGATAGCGATTCAACAATAAGCCAAAACTCGCTAGCCTTTAGTGAAACGCACTTTAAGGAATAGCGCTGCTGAAGGCCGAAGTGAAGCCAGAGCTCTCGATCTTAAGTGAAATGGAGGTCTCCCTGGAAGCTTCGCTTTGGGACGTCCTCCTGAACCAATTTACCACACAAAGAATTTATGTAACTCATTTCTTAAAAAAAAAGCCTGAGCCAAAAAAACCAACCTGTGTAGCGTGCGCCGCTCATTCCTGCGTGATTTATTTTTGATGGCACTTAATATCCCGCGCGCTGCAATAGAATAAACCGCAAAAATAGACCGTCACTCACTGCGAACACTACGCTTTGGTAAACAAAGCAAAAAAAGAAAACAGAAAGAAATCAAGAAATTGAAGCTGCTAGGGATAGCATGATCCCAAAGCCCAGCAGAAGTTGAGCGGGTTCCCCCACGTGCATTTCTCCGGTATAAAAAACTTGATTGATTTGAGCGAGATGCACTTATTAGGGCTGTGCGAATATTCGAAATTTCAGGATAGCGAATCGAATATCCTCTTATTCTTAAAAAAATACCTTCAAGAGAAGCAGGGACTGAACAACGAGAGAAATAATTAAAGTTCAAAGTATCTTAGGTCTGGGTGACCTTTACATCAGCACACCTTCTCTTGCCCCATCAGGAAAAGAACGGGCGTACTTGGCACAGCGCGTGAGATGCAATTAGCATTTTTTCTTTCTTTTTTGCGCACTGTATTTGTGTGCCACCTCTCGCGCATGAAGTCATGTGCGTATATAGATGTAAGTTTCATGAATAAACATAGTTGGAAGTCAGCGCTGTGTGTGTCCCTTCTGTCTGCGTCCGTGTCTTTTGCGTTGTTTTAACAAGCATCCTCCTATTAGATTCGTCGAACGCACAAATATTGCACATTCAAAATTATTTGAAACAAATCGAATATGCTCTCAAGTTTTTGAATGCTTTTCGAATATAATCGGAATGCAGTTCGAATAAGGCAAGCCGTATAGCTCCCTTCAAGGACTTTTTTAAAAGCAGGGCCCACTCCGGCGCCGCACATCATGCTGTCGCGATCAGTCTGCTCGACGTGAAGAGTTCAGACCCATGACGCCGACTCATACTAGTCTCAGCGTTCACAATACACGGCCTCCTAGACTGGGCGCCCCGGTAGGGCTCAGGCAAGGTCAACAAACGCTGCTTTGATTCCTGATCTAGGCGGCCGTAGTTCATATATATACTTAGCTATTGCCTCTCCTATCTATGATGAGATGTGCCGCTGCCGTCACCAGTAGCAGGGAATACTTTCCTTATACGCTAACATGATGGTCGTTAGAGTTAATAAACTGACCTCGTGTTGCCTATACTTCCGAGTGGAGAATAGTGTTGTGGTTCTGGGCAACTGTAGCTATAACTCCTTAAGTTATAGTGTCGTACCGTAACACCACCTGTAAAGGTTCGCTGTTTTGCACGAATGTTCGCACAAATAGCGAATATGCCTAAGCTGATGCGCTTAGGCACATTCAATTCGTATTCGAATCGATTTTTAGAAAAACTATTCATATTAGATTCGGCAGCAATCCTTAACTATTCGTATTCGGTTCGGTTCTGTAAAAGTACTATTAGCACACCCCGAGCAACTGCACTGTTATCGGTTGTCTTTCCGCGACAACGCCTTCTTACACTCATGCACTTCTTGTCCTGCTAAAGAATAAACCTCAACGTAACTTCCAACCACACGAAATGGGACCGCGTTCTACCCTACAGAACGTACGCCCATAATGCTGCAACGCAATCCACCGCAGGCTTCTCTCCGTTTTTTCTGCTTTACGGCCGGCATCCATCCACTCCCATAGACACAGTTCTTCCCTACCGGCGTGCCGCATCTGAGTGTACAACTGCCTCTGAATCTGCCCAGCACGCCGAACACTGCCGCCAGGTCGCAAGGTCGCTCACGGAAGACACTCAGGGACGCCACCGCTATGACGGAGTTCAGCTCGCACTTGTCTTTCCACTCGGTTCACTGGTGTGGCTATGGATACCCTCTGCTTCACCGCTGCTTCCATGGTCTTCAGAATCATCAAATAAACCACTCTTACCAAATAAAAAAATAAATAAATACCATAAAAGAACTCGAGTGGTTCCAAGCATGTACGCTTCTGACGTACGTCTAGGTTCTCTCTTTTCTCGGCCTAGAGTTCTGGGGCGCCGCATGAGTGCCAGAAACGCAACGCTTCTTTAGCCGGCGTTCTGTGTGAGCACGAGCGCATAACAAGCTCAGGCAAAGCGCACCAGCTGCAGCTGAGCTCTTTTATTAAGACGACCGCGACGTCTACAGGGAATACGATGTCCCTCTCTGAAGTCTCACTGCCAGAAAGCGTCGGCGAGTGCATGCATTACCACGTGGGAGCGGTGTCAATTCCGTCAAAGGGGCGGTGGGCTCCCAACTTTTGACGAAGACGCTGTTTCACGGCAACAGCTGCGCCAGACAAGGCTCGACGTTTAGTGAGCGCCAATAAGGGTCTAATCTGGACGTGCGGGTGAGTTGGGGCGACATGATTTCAGAATTATACCTCAAACCGACACACGGGCATCGGGTCGAGAGCTTTGAGCAGTTCATTGTAAACCTCAGACCCAAGCCATGCCCAGATCGCACTTTGGTAAGGTGTCTGGTTTTTTCTACATTGCTACGTTAATTTCCAGCTGCCCGAGAAGAATCCCGCGGCAGGGAGACACATGCACGACACATGCTGCGCCTGCCTGTGCAGCACGTGTTCGCATTCCTTCTTTTTTCCGCACCGTCTTGCCTACTTCGTAATTTCCAGGGCTGTCAGTACGTAGCAGTTTTCTGTCTACATCTGGTGATGCGTGAACGAAGAACTTTATGAGCAGGAATCGCTTTCTCTATGTATATGGTTCTTCTGGAGCGATAAATTAGTCTGGTGTGAGGGCTTATAGCACACTTTCAAAAGTCTGTAAAATTTCTCAGTAACGTTATATTTTTTAAAATGTCTCTATTACTTCTTTTTTCATGTCCCACAAGCCAGCTTGTTGGAAAACTTGTCATGCTTGTACTGGTTTAATCGCTTATTACCCAATATTAACAATTAGAGTGACGAATAGGCGACAGCCTACATTATTTGTCGACCTGCTAGCGACATTTCTTTGTTCATTTTCTCGCGCTCAATAAAGTGCCCTTTATGGTAATGTGAGCTTGGTGGGTTAAGCCCCTGTGGGCCTTGGAGTGAGCACTCATGTTGTGGGCATGGTAGAGAGGAAGTAGACCGAGAATTTTTTTTTCCTATGCTTGTTCCGCGTGTTCTCAGCCGCCTCTGTCAACACGCCAGTGTCATTTTGCTGTGTCGGCTACGAAATTCATTTCCTACGCGATAGTGAAGGCCGAGAAGAGAGATGCTAGTGATAAATGCTTCGCGCGTAATCCATCATGACTGCAACCACCTGGGGCTATATGAGTCGAGGATCGCTCTTCGCTCATGCATTGTGCGAACGTTCGCCTCCGGTCCTCCCATTTATCTTCCCGTGCGGCTCGAGCATACCAGCGGCCTTGTTGCGTAACACGTGGTTGGCAGAGTGTAAAAAGCATGTGTCGCTGGATAGAGGAGAAATGATTAACAGCGCTCGGCGGTGAGCTTTTGTGTGCACCCACGGCTTGGAGTTCTGTGCCAAATACCGATAAGCTTTGAACACAGAGAACGTTACGCAGACCTGTGCAGGAGCAAAAAAGCCAGACGCCAGGAATTGAAATAGCTGAATCGAGCTTAAGGAAAATGTCGTTCACCAATCGCAGCCAGAGCTCCATTAAAACGTCTGAAGCTGTTTGAAAGGCACGTGGGGCATGCCACCGCCAACTGAAGAAATGATGCTTTCCATTCACAAAAATAAAAAAAATCTAGAAGCACACAGAAAATTTATTATTAATGTGATAGCAATAGACTGCTGTCAAGCTAATTCCAGATTCTGCGTGACGTAATTATCTAATTGGCCCATTCCCTGACGCTGTTATCAGGGTCACGTGACCTCAATCAACCAATCAGAGAGCACCGAAAAATTCGGAACGCCTCACGAAATTCTCTCATTGGTCTAGAGAGGTCACGTGACCTTGTGACTTCATCACAACCTGCACACCGTGGAAGGTAGCAACGCCGGACTGTGAGCGAACTGGCAACCGTTGCCAAATTCAATGCATGCAATTGCCAATGCACTTTGTGGCGCTGCGCATGAGCCTTATGGGAGCTTAGGGAGAGCAACCTAGGTCACAGTCTCACAAGCCGAAGCGGTGGCTGTGTTTGAAACACCCACCTGTCGGGGTAGTGGGGCATTGCTTAACCGTTGCACCACGGCGGCAGTAAGGGGTACGAGGACTCCCCGCGGTCTATGAATGCGATTGAGAGGGTCGTGGCGTGATCAACATTGCGTGTCCACCAGTGGTGTAATAATAGGGCTCGGCCAAACTTCCAAAAATTTTGGAAATTGGCCCTCCTGCAAAATTCCTAAGGACTCCGAAAATTTTCGAGGTAGGCCTACTCTGGAAAATGAATTAAGGGGGATTAGTGGGTACGGTTTGTAAAATCTCATATTATAACCCAACGGAAGGTACTCGAACATTCTAGAATGTTATAACTCATGCATACCATATGAGGGCAGTGGAAGAGGTTCCAACCGTAGTTTGGGCGGGAAAACCTAAATAAGAGCGTTATACAATCATTAGACATTAGAGAGCATAAGAAAACGTTAGGCTAATAGTACACAATCGAAAAACACAACACAAAAGTTTCTGTCGTCAGTCATTTTCTCTATTTATTGACTAAAACTTTAGTAACAACAGAATTTTTGGCCTCAGCAACAGAATTTTGTGTACTTACTACAGAAAAGTACTACAGAGTGCAGAAAAATACTGCAGGAAAACTACTGCACCGCAGAAAAATACCACAAAACAACAGTAAAATCTGTCGTTATGACAAAGCTACAAAACATTTTGGCGTAATTTTGACATGATTCTCTACTATTTTTTTCGACTTGGTACCGCGGTTTCTTCTTTAAGAATGTGATTAAGAAGGTGCCCAAGTTTTTTTTTTAATTTCGCTTGCTGCAGCCCTCCAGAGGCTATCGTAGGACTACATGAGGGGAGTTTGAGATAGGGTTGTGTAACGGCAACGAAATAACCAAGGCTAACGTCAGAGAGCCGCGAAACTTAGTACCATGCAAACATGTTGAACGAGGCCGGCAGGAAAAAAAATTGCTTAAAGGAATTAATCAGGGAGCAAGGATCGAATATCACCGAACACCGTTTCAATATTGAACTACTTGAGGAAAATAGCTTTATTTAAAAGCGTCGTTCGGCGCGGAAACAGACACATAGCTTAAGGCGTCTTCTTGCTCTCAGCACCATAGCATGGTATAAATCTTCATTTGAGGTGGTATAAAAAATTTTTTAGGGTGCACAGAAAGTTCAGAAAGGACTGTCAAGGTGTGTGACATTTCACAAGGGGTGCTTTGTATGAACAGGCACGGAAAAAAGGAAGCGGAGCGGAACACACTTGTACCGTCTACACTACTCGAAGATAAGCTCAATGTAAAGTGCATGTCCATTAGCCGCATTTACAGATTTGGGAAACCTTCACCCAAAAGACCGATTAGTGTGCGCTTTGAAGATTACAGAGAAAAAGAGGCTGTTCAACGTAATGCTCGAAAGCTAAAGGGATCAGGCATGTCGGTCCAAAATGACTACTGCACAGAGACGCTCCGAAAGCGGAAGCTTCTCTGGGAAAGCGCCAAGAGCGAAAAAGATGAAGGGAAGAAAGTGAACCTATTTTATGATAAACTTCGCGTTGACGACGTCTTCTATGTATGGGATGACAACACGATGTCCCGCCTGGCACTACCGAAGAAAGCAGTTGCCTTGCCTGATAGCTAGCAAACAAAGTTGAGTGAGTTACGCATGGTTTCTTTGAACGCTAGAAGCATAGCAAATAAAACACACGCTTTGGAGACACTTCTGATTTCGTACGATCCCCATATTTGCGTGATCACTGAGACTTGGCTGCACGACGATATAAATGATGATGAAATCGTACCACCGGGGTATCACCTGTATCGGCGTGATAGAGGCGCACGTGGTGGCGGTGTAGCAGTTGTTACGAAGGAATATGTTGATGTTACTGTCTGTGAACAAATTGCTGCGCACGAAAGTCTCTTGTTGAAACTTTGCCTTTTCGGAGTGAATTTTTTTCTGTGTGCGGTATATCGTGCTCCGGACGCTGATGACTTTTTCGTGGACAGTTTATACGACCACCTCCAAGGGTTTGGCGGAAGGAATGTTGTCATCACGGGGGATTTTAACCTACCATCGATTCACTGGAGCTCCTTGAATTATGGAATTTCTAGATCAGCAGATGCAGTGCTAGATATGATTTTTTATTTGAACTTAGAACAGCGTGTTCGTGAATTCACTCGTGGCACTGCGATTCTCGATCTTTTATTCACCACTGAGTTCTTTCATAGTTCTGAGGTTTCAGTAGAAGAAGGACCACAAGTTGGTATTTTTGAGGTGGCTATCGCAAAACCACACTAGGCAGAAAAAAATACAAAGAGTAGTAAAAGATTTTTCCAGGGCTGATGATGTTACAATCATTGACTACTTGGATATCCAGTTTGACAACGTGGTCAATAATGTTGAAATTTCCTGGAAAAAGTTTTGCGGCGCCATCAAATTTTGTGTTAATAACTATGTACCCTCAAGGAATCTTCGTAGCCGACGCTTCACTCCCTGGATTACCCGTGACATTATCCATACCAAACGTAAGATGAAGCGACTAAGGAGGCACCACAACACGACAACTACACGCTTCCATGAACTAAGGCAAGAGTTATTGGCAAAGGTTAGGGAATCTAGAAGTAATTACTTTGGTCATCGTCTTACTGCCTTCATAAAGAGCGATGCCAGAAAATTCTGGCGTCACCTAAATGGAAGCAAAAAGGAAATTAAGAAAATTAAAATCGGACATGCAACAATATCTGATCCCCCTGAAATCGCCGAACATTTCAACGGTTACTTCCAGAGTGTATTCACTGCCGCAGAAGAATTCAGGGTTCACAGTACACACTCAGCAGGCGCGGATGATCTCGTGGTTTCTAGGGAAGGGGTCACAGCTATGCTTTTAAAACTCGATGCTAAAAAACCTTCTGGTCCTGACGATATACCGAATTCTTTTCTGCGACGGTACGCGGAACAACTATCTCCATTCTTAACAGATATCTTCAACTTATCACT
Source organism: Amblyomma americanum (assembly GCA_030143305.2). Taxonomy (NCBI): domain Eukaryota; kingdom Metazoa; phylum Arthropoda; class Arachnida; order Ixodida; family Ixodidae; genus Amblyomma; species Amblyomma americanum. The sequence goes on from JARKHS020016630.1 coordinate 124,580, forward strand.
TGCCACAGGGGAAATACCCCATGACTGGAGGAAAGCACGTGTGGTTCCCATTTACAAAAATGGTGATCGTTTATCTGTGTCAAATTACCGCCCCATTTCAATCACGAGTACGTGCTGTAAGCTCTTTGAACACGTCATTGCCACCTACATCAGAGATTTCCTAGAAAGCCGCAACTTTCTATCACAGTATCAGCACGGTTTTAGGAAGCACATGTCAACTGTTACCCAACTTGTTTGTACTGTTCATGATTTCGCACAAGCTCTTGACATGAATGGCCAGCTGGATGCGCTGTTTTTAGACTTTTCGAAGGCCTTCGATAAAGTGCCGCATGGAAAGTTGCTGTACAAATTGGAATGCATTGGTCTTCCTTCCTGCGTTTTGCAGTGGATAAGGGCGTACCTTAGAGATAGGCAGCAGTTCGTTGAAATTATGAATTTCTCGTCAAAAACGCTTTCTGTGACTTCTGGTGTCCCCCAAGGCAGCGTCTTGGGGCCGCTATTGTTTTTGATATACATCAATGATTTGTCTGATGTCGTTCATGGTGGCGTTGCTATCCGATTGTTCGCGGATGATTGTGTGCTTTTTAAGAACATCACAGCACCAAATGACCATACAATATTACAAGCAAACCTAGAGGCTATTCATGAGTGGTGCATTCGATGGGGAATGCAACTAAATGCACAAAAAACAGTTCTGTTGCGAGTTACAAGGAAGAAAAATATCAGCACCTATTCTTACTTGCTTAACCACAATATTATAACAGAAGTAGACACGCATAAATATCTTGGTGTGACGCTAACAAATAAACTAACTTGGTCTCCGCATATATCCGCCATTTGTTCTTCCGCTATTAGTAAGCTGTGGTCCCTAAAGAGGAAACTTAAAGGTGCACCTGTCGAAGTTAAGCTATTAGCTTATAATGCCTGCATTAGAGCCAAGCTCGAATATGCCTCCATTGTATGGGATCCGCACAATAAGAAGGACATATTGCAGCTCGAGCGAGTCCAAAGAAAGGCTGTCCGGTTTATTTTTAGCAAATATAAAAGGCACGATTCTCCTTCCTTATTGATGCGGCAACATAGTATAGGAACATTGGAATCCCGTCGAAAAATTAGTCGGCTCGCTTTTTTGCATAACTGCGTCTCAGGTACGCTGAGGTTAAACATGCCAGACTGTGTTAAGCCACATTGCACCAGGAAAACTCGACACACACACCCTCACTCCTTGGCCCCAATTTTGGCACGAACCAATACCTATAAGCATAGTTTTTTTCCCAGGACTACCAGTGAATGGAATTCCCTGCCTTCGCACACTTTCGCAGCCTGTGACTTTGTTAAAGAACTGGAGCGTCAGTTTTTGCGCTGTTAATTGTAGTTCGCTCGTTATGAATTTTTTGTGTGAAATTTGTTTCTGAACAGCTGTATGCTTGTTATATGTGTACTCATGTTTTTGCCGCGGATGCCCCTCCTGCCTGGGCCATGTATATGTATGGTCTGCAGTATCTGAAAAAATAAAAAAAAATATATACGCCTTGCCTAGTGGCAACTGGGAGGTGTACGATATGCTCAGATTTGAAATTATCGCTTCTTCAACTTCTGATGGACGCACGATGTTTCTTCATTTTTCCTGTGAAAGGCGTGATTAAATCAGAATAGCGTGCTCTGTTTACTTGCTTCCGCTGCTGTCAATAGCTTTGCGTACGAAGGCCTTGCAATCACTGATGCGTTCCTGACTCTGGTTTTTGTTGCACAGAAGTGAGGGCTCTAACAATACAAATTTTCTTAGTGCCTTTGTCTGTGTTCATTCGAAGAGTTATCTGTCATCTAGGCCGTACAGATGACTCTCTATCCAACTCGTCCTAATCACCTGCACGAGCTACTGTTAGCTCGGCCCAGCGGACGCTCTTGTCTATTGGTGATGCGAGGTTCAATACTCCTTCCTAGACGAAATAATGGGCAAGAGCCATTTGCGAAAACGAAACAGTCTTCCTTCCTGTGTAGCAGCTTGAGTGCGCTCAGGTTGCTATTAAATGTCATGATTTCTTCTTTAATTTACAGCACTTGCACGATGCGTACACTTATTAGTATGACTGGCCGACTGATTCCTTTATTAGGCGAAAGAGACCGCTGAGAAGTACTTACAGTGTAGTGATGATGGTTGTTGTCGTGGGTCACTCAGCATAAGGATATCAATGAATGTGAGTCATTAAACCTACACTGACGAAGGGGTGCCTCTTGCCGCAAGGTACAATGTCTCTTCTTTAATCTAAAGAATGATGTCAAGATGAGGATGAAACCGAAGCAACGAAACAGAGTGAGAAAGGGTGCAGTTGTGCAAATCGAAAGGCACCAAAGAATTTCACTCTAGCAAACAGCTTGCCATGACCTTTCCGCTACTTAAACAACTATATGATGTCGCAGGCGCGTGAAGTTTGTCTCATGGCGTGAAGCACAACAGTCCGTTGTGCTCGGAGTCATTCGTTTTACCCACACCAGTACCCGCGCGTGGTGTTACGTTCAAACACAACTGGGCCAGTGCGAGTACCCGAGGTTGCTCCTTATTCTGCGTGACATGCGAGGGTTTGCGCGTGCCACACGAAGGACCTTTCGCTCATTACGCCACGAGTGTTCTCGTGGCATCTCAAGTAGCGAACACGGCGTCGCCCACACTTCGGTTCTCTCTTTTCTCCTTCATCCATGCTCATCCGGGTCTCTGAAATGGCGGCGTAAGCATAAACGAAAAACAAGAGGCACTAATGCAAAGACCCGAAGGAGCGAACCACGAGTCTATAGGATGCGAGTTTTGTATCCATCGCGTTCCGTCACGACGTTGAGGCGGTCCTTATGCGGCGAAGCTTACACCCCGCCTCGAGCTAAGAGGCCCGAACACCTCGCGAGCACGTTGCGTGTCAGAAGTAGGTCACGGGACTCCGCATCATCGCCCGCGGTGTGGATACTGGCGTCGCGTGCCATGGCCTGGTGCTTCTTTCTCTTTCTTTGTGCTACGTGTAGGTATGCGTTCCGGTGCCAATAGCGAAACACCGTATGCTAATGCCACTTTTGCCTGCTGGTAGTGCAGCCAGGCGGACACAAATTGGAGTAATAATTGTCCCCGTAAATTCAGTACTTAACTAAAATTCATTAATCAACTTTTTATTGGCTCAAGTTAGCATGCATGTTTATGTTGGGAACTTGGAGGCAGTTGCTTTTGAGGGCTATTCCTTTTTTTACATTTTTATTAACGCGCCTGTGCCTTGAGAGGCGCACGTCTAAAATTCCGTCCCAGTTCGTGTAATTGCGCATGCCAGGCGGCGGCTATCTGCGTGAAGCACCTCCCTCGTGTGACGCAGCTGTTGCGTATGGCACTCCGTGTTTCAAGAGTGGGCAGCGAGCGGCATGCCGTCTTTCTACCGGCTGCAGATTATATCGCTTAATGAAATAGCTCTCCTTTATCGAAGGCTCAACAGTGGTTCATCGGTTTCGATCGCCAAGAAGCAAAATGCAGATCCAGAACGAAAAGCCTTCCGCGTCACCACTCGGTGCACGCTCTTGTAAGGCGGAGTGCCATACGCAACAGCTGCGTCACGTTAGGGAGGTGCTTCACACCGAGAGGCGCTGCCTCGCATGCGTAATTAGACAAACAGGGACAAAATTTTTGACGTGCGCATCTCAGGACACAGGAGCGTTACTAAAATGGTACAAAACGAAATAGCCCTCAAAAGCAGCTGCCTCCAAGTTCTCACTATAAACAAGCATGCTAGCTTCAGCCAATAAAAAGTTAATTAGTGAATTTTAGTTCTTACTGAATTTACGGGGACAATTATTACCCTAATTTGTGTCCGCTTGGCCGCATTACCAACGTTTAAAAGCGACATTAACGTACGGCGTTTCATATTTTCTTTAAAAATCAGTAAAGCCTAATTTTGAACACGATATATATACACAGGCGCTATACAGCGTGTTTCACCTTGGACTTTACACAATTTTAAAATTAGAATTTTTCAGTTATAAGAGCGCTTTTTTCGGCATAGCATATAGAATAGTTACCTTTTTAACTGTTACTGTTAGGATCCTTACTTATTTAATGGCATGCAGTCCACTGTAAGTAATCTATCAGAATTTCGAAATTGCGGTTACCCTGGGTGCTGTGGCCCAACAAATTTTGGCTAGACCGCGCTAAAACCCATGCAATTTCAAGAAGCTTGCAGGCAAAGCAAGCTCTCCAGTGCACGCAACTTGTCGAAATAGCCAAAATTTGTTTGGTCACAGCGCCGAACATAACCACGTTCTCGAAATTATAAAAGACTGATATAGATATTAATTAATGCTGGCTATACGCCATTCAGTAAGTAAGGTGACAAACAGTTGTAGTTAAAAAGTTAACTATTCTATATTAGTTAACCAGCCTGCTAGTTAGCACTCCTTATCTGTACTGTAATGTACTGTGCCGAAAAAGCGCTCTTGTAACTCAAGAAGACTGTTTTTGAAAATTGTGCAAAAATCTTAGGTGAAAAACACTGTATACAGAACTGTGTGTTCATGAAGACTTCGCAGCTTCCTCTGGGAGTGTGCGGAAGCTGGCAGTGTTTTCTTTGCTTCAGATGAGATGAGCACACTTTGAGCACTTGAGCACTTAACCACGTTTTCTGAGTTATTTGTGAGTGAGTGTGTTTTCTGAGTGAGTGTGCATATTTGGTAGAAACATAATCCCCTGATCACTGGAGCATCATTTTGCAAATTCTAGCGTTCGGATGTTGCAGTCTTCAACGATCTATACATGGTGCGAAGTTTTGTACGTGCTTGCATGAAAAAAATAGCGCTCGCGAAATCTGCGCTACCAACGTGACTAATTGGATTTCTCGAGGTCTGCCCTGACTGGTAGGCAAAAAAATGTTTTTTTTCCTGAAGAGAAATAGCCAACAACACCTGCAAAGGCTAATACCACATAGTGACTGGTACACACTGATCTGAATGCAAGCGAGAGGGCACTTCACCCGTGCATGAAAGTGAAACAGCGCCGTTTTTCGACGGACAACCGCTAACGGATTGAAATCTCTGCGGCTTCGCATGTTCCAACGGAGAAGAAAACGAAGAAATCAATTTTTCTGTTTTATTCCTCAGCAGCAGTGCAGTTCAGTGCGCACCGGTGTATCTTAACCCATCTTCGTGATAAAAACGTGTCCAACTACGGACAGTTGCCATTAAATGCCTCACCCTCCCCGCTTCCTCCGGCAGTGTTTCCCGAAGTCCAGCTACAGTTTTCCTTTCATTTATTTATTTTGATTCAACCCAAACAATACAGTGAAGTGTACAAAACTTTCAAAGGCGAACTTCGCGAAACGATATGTCTGGACGCTCTGTTGCGGTAAAAAGTCGCAAAAAACGCGCCCAGAAAAGCGTCTTCGCTTCTTGAAACGAAACGCACTGTATATATAGTGTATCGGGCTTCCGGCGACCTTCGACCTATTCAGACATGTCGAAAAGGTCGCAGCAAAGTCGGGGAAAAAAAATAGGCGGATGAAATAGTACGCTTCTTTTTCTTTCTTTTACACACTGCTACTCGTTTCTGTAAGGACAAAAACGCGGACAAGATCGGCACGCGAAAGGAATGGGATGCGAAGAAAATGAGGGGCTGGAGTGCTGCATAGCGCGAGTTATAATATTCAGCGAAGCTACTGACACTTTCGCAAAGCGACGAAGCGCACAAAAACAAAAGAATGAAAAACAGAAGGCGACGAAACGCGGCCGCTCAATTTAATTCGGGCTTATTTCAGGTAAGCAGTGAAGAAAAAAGAAATATAGACACGCAAGTGAAACAGGGAAAGGCTGCGAGCTGCTCCGGATCATTTAGTTTTGACCGCATTGATTTCGCATCTCCCCTTATGCAGTTCTAAACAAAAAGAAAAAATAGAAAAGGAGAAGAGAAGAAAGTGAGCAGTTACCCTGAGAGAAACGAGGGGTATTTTATTATATATGATGACGCAGGAATCCTTCTTTCAACTGCGCATTTTACTCATTGTTCGAAACGTCGTTGAGCGGATTTGAATTAGTGCAATCTGGGCAGCCAAAGCAAGAGTAATAACGAGCCAATCGGTGGCGGCGAAATGAGCGAAGCAGATGTTCGTGATAAAATCCCCGGTGAACCATAGCGTGCAGTCGTTATGTGTTGTTTTCTTTTGCACGCGGAGATAAAAAAAAGCAAACAAAAATAACAAGAAACGTACCGGGTTCGAACGCAGCCCGCCTCGTGTCTAGCAGCGAAACGAACCGAGATATATAAAAGAGACGCGCGGGCAAGCAATTATTCTGTAATCTAGAAAAGAGCCCGACACGATTCTCTCCATGTCGGTGAATGTGCGGTGCATCGGCTGTCTCGCACAGAAGCCATTCCCCACTGAGCTCATATATATGCCGAGCACCGAGGAATTCAGGGAGTGCGGGCAGTCAGTCGCTTTAACGGGGCTTCCTCTCTCTGCACTCGCCAGTCGGGAGACGACGGATATCCTTTCTTTTCCCGTGGAGACAGCAACTCGAGCTGAAGATTCTTGGGCTACACTCAGAAATCATGGCTGGCCACTCATCGCGACCAGTGGCAGGAGAAGTTCACCGCACACGTGCGAAAGAGCAGTAACCAAGCGAAGAGCTGGAAAAGAAGAGCAATGGCTGAGCTTGCTGCGGTGTCGAAATGCGCCTCTTTCATTAGCGTTCCAATTAGGCTGAGAGTGGTTGAAATCGAGCCATGCGCTCTCGCTTGCAGCCGGCTTGGTTTCTTCCACCGTCTGGGCAGAACAATGCTTTCGAGGCACACTGGGCGCCGCATGGACGCGCATTCGTGCATGAGCAGGGCAACTGGTCCGATCCTGAAAAAAACAAGAGCCCGCTAATTAAGTCAGCCGCCGTGTGCATCACTCAATGCTGGAGTGTCGCTGCAGTTCGTCTGCTCGATCTCTTGTCTCTAAACTTGGTGTCGCGTTAAAGATGCGCTGTACTCTTTCTCTCAATACCGCACTGCTGTCGTTGATGTGAACCAGCTGCTCGGTACGGCCGTACCCGTCGCCGCCCGCACTCCCGAACACTTTAGCGCTCAGCTTGCGAGTGCTTGTAGGAACGTTGAACCCGCTAGAAAATGAAAAATAATACAGAACTACCGCTTTGCTATGGAGCACACTGGCATGTTTCGCCACTGGCGGTCGGAGGCTCATTTAACTGCTGATGGAAAGATGGAAAATGTCGCAAAGAGACAAACGTGCATGAATGGTCTTGAAGGACATAAGTTTTGTTTTGAAATCGCTAGTGCACCTTTATCACACGAGGAAGACGGAAAAAAAGACAACCTGAATGTTGGAAGCCACAGAAAACCTATACTTACCGGCGCAACAAGCGCCCAGCAGAGTGTCTGTATGTTTTGATCCTTCTCAGCAATGCGCTTTGCAGGCCCACGTGTTTTCGTTTTTCACGCGCCTCTTTTTACAAGGGCAGAGCGCCAGAGGAACTCCAGACGTCCCTCTAAGTGCTCGTAGAACGAAGTTCATGCCGCAGAACGCACCTGTGACGAGGAAAACGCCTATGGCTAGCTATTGCTGTACGAGCCTCCTCGTTAACAACGCACCGCTCGACACGTTCGCTTCGTCGACGCACCAAGACGTTTGGCTGCATAACCAGCGCTACGAGGACTATTATTACAGAATTTAAAATATGTCCGTACGTACCAGTCTCCTCATCAGTCAGACGGTGGCTCGGCGGTGACAGCTGCCACACCAGCAGCTTGGCCTGCTGCCGACGCTGCGGAGTCCTTGGAGATCGGACTATCCTGCCACACCCGCCGCCTCAGCACTGAAAAGAATCTCTTGCTGTATGGGAATGAGGTCGCTGATGCGCAGGCCGCAGTTCTTTGCGAGAACTTTTCTGTCGGAATCGGGAACAGGATCCATCGTAACGCTGGTATAAACGCAAACAAAGAGACGGTAGCCACGCCTGATAGAGAGCGGTATATAGTTTGCGTACCGGCTGCTGCTAGGCTGCACCGTTCGCTCCAAGCAATCACGGAGTCCACGTTTACGCCATTTTACGTCACGTTTCAGTTATTTATTCATCAGAGGGTGCCGACTTTGAATCAGAGTGGTAGGAACAACGTTTTTTCAACTTCGAATTCAAATCTCTTAGCAATAAATGCATCTTTCACCACCGGACAAGCGACAAAAAAAACATGAAATGTTGAAAAATCGAATTTTGATAAAAAAATTGGATTCAGTTGTCCTCAATTTACTTTTAACAGATAAATCCCTGCTTTTAATTTCACACGAAGTAAATTATCCGTTTCTCTAAAGCCCCGTCGCTAAGCCCGTTTTGGTTCAGCACAGGCTTCAGATTTTAGCGATGTTGCCCTCTGGCAGATCCTGTCCAGCATTATACAGTCGTGTGCTGTATGAGTGGACTACTTTATACTGTGAGTGAATGTGTGTATACAGTGTGGCACTACAATGGCCTATGTTCTACTGTGACTGAATATGTGCATAGATGGTGACTTCTGGAGTGGACTGTGATGTGGACTGTGTGGATTGATTGTGTGCAAAGATGGTGACTGCGGGAGAGAATATGTGCTATTATAAGAGACTGTGCGCTTAGCGGGGTAGATGCGGCATTGTTCATATCGAAGGGACGCTGCGGTGGAGCAATTGCCGGCAGATAAAGCAAGGCCAACCCCACCTGTAGCATTCAACACCTCAACCTCAACCTTAAGAGGCAAAAAAGTTTGAGCATTTATTTATTGATTACTCCGTAATTATGTGTCTCAAGGACAGTTTGTTTTTCTTGTTTTCTAACCAGTTTTCCTCTTGCCCTATAATACAGCAGTCATTCTCAAATTTGTGGCAGAAATAACCGGAGAACTTGCAATTTCGTGCAAGAATTTTGTTCCCTCTCATTTTCTTACGACTTCACGCTCATAAGAAAACCAGTATTAGAGCGTTACAGGAAAGGCACTTAAATGAACTGCAGAGCAACGTAGGATTGCTTACTTAATGGAGAGCTGCTTGCCCGCCTCTTGTATTCATTCATTAAGCAACAACTGCACATTGCACTCTCTTTTAACTGAGTCGCCCGTTTGTTCTATAATTCAGGCTGCCTAGTTATTGTCCTAGCGTGTTCATACAGATTGTGGCAGAACTGTGTAACATAAAGCAGATTTACAGGGGTGACTACCACCAACGCCCCAATCAAAAAGCTTCACTTTTAAAAAGACGAGTAAGAAAAATGGGAAGCGCCCGAGAGAGTAACAACCGACGCTCTCTTACAATCACATGCGAGCAGCAGTACGGCAACCAGATGCACTCTGTCTATATCGGTGCAACCCTGAGACTTAAAATAGTTAGGTACGGCAGTGAATGTACTCGCTTGAGGAAATGCGAATCAGAAAGCTTTAAGCGAACGGTGACTATGAGCGGTGCTAGAGACCAATGAAATAAAGTCATCAGAAGATACCGTAGCACGCAATAGTCGCATGATTCGAGCAACGTGTTACAGGTAGCAAATACTTGCGTCGCTTACAAGAGAGAACCGTCTTTCCGCGTACAAGCGAGAACCAAGGGATTGAAGAGGTTTTTCTTTTAGCTATCACCTTAGTTCGTTTCGCATCATGGCGATAACTTTGTTTCAACGGCAAGTTTTTCTCAGTTCTGTCACGGCGTTCAAACCTCAGACTTATCACTTGATATGCTGACCGTGGACGCGTTTTAATGCGAAAAAAGAACACGCAATTAACCTAGACCTGTGAGTAGTTTTGTCGTAGTCAGCATTGAGATCTTACAAATAGCAAGTTAGCCAAGTATAAGCACCCGCAATTCACCAGCTCTGTGTTAAATACAACTAAGAACAGGACCCATCTCCCTACTGGCTACCTGGACATCGCGCATTACCGAAGAACCGCGTGGGAGCGAAGCTGTTTAGTCTGCCTATATGAAGGTTCCCCGTCGGTCTTCGCCTCGCTTTCTTGCATTCGCACAAAAATCGGTTTTGCGAAGGCATCAATAAAGAGCTATTTAAGCTCAGAGAGCTCCAGCTAGCAATATACCTAATCTAGGCACAGCTCAAAAAGCACTATAGTGTTGGCTGGATTCAACTGCCAATTAGACTGCAGGCGAAATGGGGACTGCGTACTACGGCTTGTGTGGGCTCTGAAAGGGGTCATTAAAGAAAATCTTATACAAGAGACTGCTCATATTTAATTACTCCTTTCCATTAGAATATATCTTCTGTCCAACTCGGTCTGTTTAGTACGCACACGTTGTATGGAAGCATGCAAACAAGAACTTCGGCTTTTTCTATGTATTCCCTAAGGACACTGCTGGGCTAATTAAGGCAGCTGGGAGGTGGCATTGCTATAAAGACCCGGAAGTCGTGCCGTCTATTAATCGCCTGCCGTGGGCGAGATAAAGTTTACTCCCCGTCGGCAAGTGAGACGCCCAATTTAGCGCCCCTAAATCCGTTCCTTCGCGAGTTGTAAAAAGATGCTGTTATTATATTATAAGGTTAAAAAAATCAAACTAAAAGACCCTGACAACTATTCAAGATTGTTATCATCGTGAGCAGGATTCGTGTCTTCCGTTTGGTAAGTTTTGCCTTTCCATGAAACCAAGTCTGCGAAATGCGTGTCATCAGCCAAAAGAATGACAGGAAATTACCGTATTTACTCGAATCTAACCGGGCATTGAAAATTCTCAAGACCAAGAGAGGGCGAAATCTGAGCGCAGCTCTGCATACGGCACCTGCGGCCGCTGGCAGGTGGCGTTTTGCGCTGTTAGCCACCTTCCGGTTGGCCATTGGTCCGCTCTCGCCGTGGCAGGTGGAGTTTCGCTCTGCTACTAACTGCCACCTGTAACCTGTCAGGTGACAGGGTGACCTGTGACCTGCCAGGTGGCGTATTACGCCGACTACGATGTGGAAGTCAGGAACAGGCGCCGAAGAGCTGCGCTGTAAAATAAGGTATCTATGAGTGCAGCTCTACCGAAGTACGACCACCCAAGAGCGGAATGGTCATCTGGTCATGCGAATGCTCATCATGAATCCGTCAGGATGCTGATTTTATACCATCACTGGATGTAATTAGCTTCCTCAACCCCCCAAAAAAACGCCCCCTGTCCTCGATGCCATCCAACACCTCGGCTTCCACGACATGATGACGCTACTTCTTCGCGGTCCTGAAAACGCGCCGTTGTTCTTGCAGCACAGCCGATCAGGTGTTCTTATCGCCTTCAACAATTAACACAAATGTGCTCCAGTGGAACACCGAGCGGTGGAAGGTGATAAGCCGAACATTAGAAGTGTATATCTAGTCAACCGGATGTGCTGCGTGCGCCCTCACTGTATGCACGCTATATAGAGCGCGCCTCAGTGTGATTTTAAATTTTGCGCCACTCGATAGCTCCGTTTCACTTTTTTGGCACCTGTACATTCATCTTGTCGGCGCCGTAACCTCGCGCTCCGGAGGACTCGATCATCTGCCCAGTGCTTTGAACACTAAGTTTGAGAGCTGCAGTGCAGTAACACGGCCAACACGGCGCAGTCACCGTGTCTCTGAACATAGCACGGTGCGCCGGCGCAATGCGGCAGAGCCACATTTAGGTGCAGCAATGGCATTCGATGTGGCGTTGGCGAAGCAGTATCATGGAATTTAAGTGGACCTGTGAGTTTTGGATCCGGGGCCTTGTAGATACCGCCCAGTGAAATTAGAGCAGATAATTTACTACACGATAGTGCATCGTCTTGAGGCGCCGTGTAAGGCTGAAGCCACCTGCTGAGAACTTGTGGCGATCGTTCAGTTTATTAAGGTTTGAGCCTGCCTCTCAGACATTTTGGAGCGCACTTGTACTCAGTCGAAGATGTTGACAAAGTGGCATAAATTAACCTCATTTCTAACATTGATTCTGTGGGTCAGGTACAACTGCCGTTAATTATAACGATATCCGTTGCACTAACCACGCTTCAGAAGTCATTCTTTGCTGTCTCGGAACAGTGTCGCTGTATCTGTAAAGTACACGCTTTAAGAAGCGCGTTCGTTGCTTGGTTGGAAGTTTTCGCCGTCTAGTTCGTCTTTGTTACTGGCAAAGTCGGCAGCATACACGTCCTGGCTATTCGTACTTTCGATTGACTAATGCTGGAGACAAAATTATTGGAACAAGTGCAACCAGGATGGATTGCCCTTAATAACAGAAATAGAAATCACAGAATAATAGAATATAGAGCGCGTCCTTGAAAACTTACGAGAGTTAGATGCGTGTCAGCAACGTTACAGGAGTGCGAAAAAAAATCAGTGCCTGCTGGGATCCTTCCGCTCAGCAGTCGCATGATTATACCTAAGTTTTATGGTTTTATGGGGGTTTAACGTCCCAAAGCGACTCAGGCTATGAGAGACGCCGTAGTGAAGGGCTCCGGAATTTTCGACTACCTGGGGTTCTTTAACGTGCACTGACATCGCACAGTACACGGGCCTCTAGAATTTCGCCTCCATCGAAATTCGACCGCCGCGGTCGGGATCGAACCCGCGTCTTTCGGGCCAGCAGCCGGGCGCCATAACCACTCAGCCACTGCGGCGGCTAATTATACCTAAGTAAGAAATCATTTATATGAGCGAAGAGGCAGTAAAACTTAATCGCTTCTCTCCAGAATTCAGCGCGAAAAAGGTCACTAAAATGATTGAAGCTAATAGGATCGGGATTTGCAGTGCCACCCGGTTCACACGACGATTGTCATACAATAGAGGCCGGTAACCTGAAGCAATTTATTTTCAAGAAATTTCGTGCTGTTCAACATTGTGTGCTCTTTAGTCTTTTTTTCTTCGCCGCGGAGAAAATGTGACTTCTGACGTCGGAAATCTATAAATGTTTTACACAATTCTGTTGTGGACGTTCGACACGCTTGAGCCGTCTACTATTGGTTTCTCTTCAAGACGGGAGTCTTGCAAGAATGCGTTTTTGTTTTTTCGCCACCTACATCGCGAATTCGTGACTGTCCCCTTGCCCTTTTACAGGCGGCGAACTCCAGCTAGGCTCATAGCAATCCCTCCTGCTTTTTTCTTGAAGCACCTTGAAGCACCAGAGCGAAATGTATCAATGCCTAAGCGTAGTTTTCCATTGCCGACAAAACCTGTTGTGTCGCAACCGGAAGCAAGTCCCTTCACAAACGAATAGAGGGTCCGGCCAAAAGGGTAAGGCGGAAGGGGGCGGGGTTAAAGAGCTATCGCTGTCACTTCTTTTTTTTCTGGCGGGAGAGGGAAAAGAAATGGGGCAGCTTTTCCTGCGGCAGATATCCGGAAAATCGATTTGGTTTCGTTGCGGCCCCGACGTTATGACGAAACCAACGAGGTTGACAGCCGCTAAAAAAGAAGCAGTGCACAAAATGCTATCCATCATTCGTGACAGGCCACGCAGAGATGCACGCAGCAGATTGTATCATTCTAACGTATTTCAGCTAGCTGCAGTCACAGCTACCGGTCTTCTCCCCATACTCAAGTAACGGGGCGGAGAGCTGCATTCCGCCTCCTATGACCACGCTTTGGAACCGCACAAAGAAACGTGAACAAAGGCGCGAACACAGGGACAAAACATGGCGCGGTAAGACGTTTTTTTTTTCTGCGCTATGTTCGCATTGCTGCACTCTGCTCCTTTTCTCCAGGTGGAGTTCTTCATTCGGTTTCGCATCGCGGAAGGAGGGCTTTCCTTTGAGGGGTGTCTATCCCGGAATCCCTTTGCGCCAGCACGCTTTGGAGACCGCCAGCGGAAGCAGGTTTTTTGATATTATGGCCAGCAAAGAGTAACGTCAGTATTTATAATGAATAAGAAGCTGTGCTGAAGCGTTATCGGCATTTTTTAATTGCCCTTTTGCTCTCATTTTGCGAGCGCAGCCGCGAGCGGTTCGCACAGCAGATGAAGGTATATTGTTCATAATGTGTATTGCTTAATTACCAGACGCAAAGAAATTGCTTCATCTTCTTATTATTAATATTGTTAAGCCGCGTGCACAAATATGTCGCACTACAAACGAGATAGCATCAAAAATTTGTCGAACTTTTAGTTCCTGTGTGCGCGCGAACGCAACCCCGCGCCATGGAGTATCTCCACAGAAGACATGCTGCATAGGGACCTTTTTTATCAAAAAGAATTATTTACCAGTGCTTCAATTTCTCTCGAGTGCTCAAATTGTCTTGACTCCTTTCAATGCTGTAACCTTCCGCATTCGGTCGCTCTCCTGCATGCACGCAGTATGCACGAGCTCTTACTGTGTCCCGAGTGAACGTGTTAGAGCTGCATGTTTACTGAATCTTCGTATTTGCTTTTATAAACTTTTTTTGGGCCTCGTAATCTTTGTCTTCAGCGCGTTATTGCATCAACTGCAATGAATTTTTATTCTGCTAAGTGAAAACAGCACTAAGTTTGTGTGTTTCTTTTTCTGACGCGCTGTTTTGACTCCCTATTGCTGAAAACGCTGCCCCTGTTACTTTCAATCAAAGCGAACGAGAGGGGACATTAGAGAAGAGGCACTATGCAATTATGAAGCGCTGGTCCACTTCCAGCGCTGTTAGGCAAAGTGAATATCACCCGCGTTTCTTGGCTAAGTGCCCTTCCTGACTTTAAAGCGAGCTAAAGCTGGACATGCCGGGAACATCTCAGAGGCTGAACGGAAAAGTTAACACAATTAGGTAGACTCGTAGAAGTCCCGTAATAAAGAAGTCATAATAACGAATTAACTCTAGAATGCATCTTTTCTATTGTATTTTAGTTTAGCTGACGACTTACCCATGCATAGCAGGGAATACCGGTAGGCAAGGAGAAAAGCTTTGTTTTATTCGCAAGAATGCACCGTATACAACATAATTTCGTTACCACTGAGGTCGTTCCTTGGAAAAAAAACCCAAAAGAAATTTAGTTTATAGGGCTTAACGTCCCAAATGGACTTAGGCTATGAGGCACACCTTAGTGGAGAGCTCTGGCAAATTTAGACCACCTGGGGTTCTTTAACGTGCACTGACGGCGCTCAGTACACTGCACTCTACACGGGCCTCCATCGAAATGCGACTACCACGGCCGGTATCGAACCCGCGTCTTTCGAGTAAGCAGCCGAGCACCATAATCACTCAGCCAGCGCGGTGGTGGCAACAACAATACAAGAAAAGCGTCTTGGCAAGCCGCGCTGTGGATCCACTCACTGTTTGTTGTGAAAGCCGCGACATGCTTCTTTTTTCTTTGGTTATGCGTTACAAAGGATGACATTAAGGCTTGATCAGGAAGGTGGCCATCATTACGGATGGAGCACGTTACGGAGAACTGACGTAGTGCGTTAAAAGCCTTGTAGGCGCCGCACTTTTATTTAAAACAGCACTGATGGAGGAGTGGACAGTTCCCTAAAAGTCAGTGGCAGATTCTCTCCGGCATATTTCAGTAGACGCTGATGAGATTTCAATTTATGTTTGCTCGCCGAAGACACGCTGATACATCGAGGCTTGCAATTTACGATGACTACGCAGAAGCAATATTTGACGCAACCGGACTATCTTTCATTTCCATGATAGTCGACGGTCTGCAGTGGCCCTCGCCGACGACATGCTATGGAACCGCCATGAAATTGGCTTGGGAAATACAGGTGGTAATAATTTACAATCTGAGTGACATGCTGGCTCGAGTTAATTGATCAGAGTATATGTTGTTAATTAAAGTGTGTACTTGCCTATAATTCATCATTTCCTTGCTCCTGGCCCTGTTTTGCAGCAGGGACAGGAGTTCAACATTGCTTCATGGTCACAAAGTCGTGCATCAAGATTGACTGTGCGCAGCGAGGCTCAGGAAGAAGTCAACAAACAAGGGCAGGCCTGAGAAGTATCCAAGATACCTGCATCTCTTCCAGTAAATTGAGGTTGATTGCGGTGCTTCTTCTAATGCGAAAGCATTAATATAGTCCCATTACGAGAAAAGCCGGGCTTGTGTGTGTGTGTGTGTGTGTGTGTGTGTGTGTGTGTGTGTGTGTGTGTGTGTGTGTGTGTGTGTGTGTGTGTGTGTGTGTGTGTGTGTGTGTGTGTGTGTGTGTGTGTGTGTGTGTGTGTGTGTGTGTGTGTGTGTGTGTGTGTGTGTGTGTGTGTGTGTGTGTGTGTGTGTGTGTGTGTGTGTGTGTGTGTGTGTGTGCCTGTGTGTGTGTGCCTGTGTGTGTGTGTGTGTCTGTGTGTGTGTGTCTGTGTGTGTGTGTGTGTGTGTGTGTGCGTGCGTCCTCGTAGATGAGAATAATAGGGTGACATCGTCAAGCGATCGTAAGACTCAAGCAAGGCAAGCACCGTCACGTCAGACAACCCAATACATGTTGCTCGTCTATATACACACTCGCAGCCGACATTCACGTGGCGCCAGTTTTCCCGACATTCGTATGAAAATTGCGACGCAACCATTTGTCATACAGCGTTTCGGGTGGTATCATACGATTTATAGTTTGATATAGCTTGCATGTGGTTGTAAAGTTGGAGTCTAAAGCTTACGACAGTGATTCGAACCGACGACATATACACTTTTAATTGTATGCCTTCCCAGACTTATCAAAATTATACCGCAACGGTGGCCAAGTGGTTGAGCATCCTCCTCGCATGCGGGAGGAGCGGGGTTCGATCCCAGTGCCACCGGGCACCCACTGGTGATACAATGCGTGCAAGCTTTCCCCTGGTCTGGTGCTCGGTTTATCTGGGGTGAAATGCATGGGAAATGGACCTCTGACCCCACCTTGAGTAGTTGAAAGTACATTGTGCCATGGCGCTCTATGGCCATAGATGCCCTTGCTTCTAAACATTCATAATCATCATCGTATCAAAACTGTGATGTTAACCGTTCGTCGTACAGCGTTCCGGGGAGCGTCATAAGCGCGCGTGTGGGTGCGCGTGTATTTGTGCTTGTGTTCGTCGTAATATAGGTGCACCCAGGGACAGTATTGCTTTCGCATTCCCATACGTGAGCAATCTTAAGGGTCTCTGCCGAATTTCTTTATTTTTTAAAGGTGACATGTATTGTCCTAATGGTGTCGAGACAGTATTTTTAGAGTATGCAGTACTAGGGACGTAGATGAAAATTCCCCAATTTAAGGCACTCAAATTTTCGAGCACTAAGCTTTCTTGCGACCATGTTTTCAGGGAGCGAAGCACGTTAGCTAAGAGGCTTAACTAACTAAGCAAACATTTTGCAAAAAAGGTGAACAACCCCCAGGCAACTAACTCCCAAAGCAGCAGCATCAGAAGTAACTCAAGCTTTCGCAAAAATCAGGACCCTGCCGTCTTGGCATGCTCATTTGTATGCGACAGCGCACCGGTAGCTTAAGGCTGGATAGGGTAAATTCTAGTCTATTAGCCCGTCGGCAGGCATTCTCGTGGCGTAGCAAGCGAAGTCTAGACGAAAAATATGTATTTCAATCGCAACCAGAGACTTAAACAGAATTTTTGCACCCTTTGCATGAAGTACCGTCGAATTCGGGACAGCTCCCAGGCAGTGCTGCTAAGCCTAGCTGCCTATCACGTCCTGTTATGCGGCACACTTGGTCAGCCTGTTTCTTGCGCCATGTATGATGATAACGCGCTATTTTTAAATGTCCAAAGCTATGCTCCAAGCGTTGGCAGCCAAGGGAACTATATGCGTTGGTGAAGAATTCCTGGTAGTGGACTGGATTGACGTATGTAGGAAGTGCTTCAAGATAAAGACACTTTGTAGACTTGCTCACGTCCTGACCAAATTCACATATGGTGTATTTCACTAGGCAGCCATTACTTCTACTGCTGCTTTGTTCCGCCTTTACTCGTCTCTAAATAGCGGAGGATATGTGCGCTAACTTTCCCCAAACCTTGAACAATGAATTAACATCATACGGAGAGCACTCACTTTCTCAACCCAGTGCATGTGAAATTCCGTGCACACATGACACAGCCATCGCGTTGCTTGATACCTTTCCTATCTTCTCTACGTTTTCTGTGTCACACATTTTTACCAACAACCTTTTCGCATCCTTTGCACGACGGTTTCCGTGCGAAAGCCAGCTTTGTTGAGCTTATCACAGTGTGACTTAAAAAGCTTTCTTTCATGGAGTGGTGTCAAGACGGGTCACGGGAAGCGCGAAGGAAGGAGTAGGCAAGGCCATTCTTCAACATCTTCGACCAGCCAGAAGTGCAATTAAGGAAACGGCTTAGAAGACCTGAAAATTGCTGCCACCGAAAGCTGCCTTTCATCATCATCATCATCATCATTATCAGCCGTAAATCCAAAAAGTGAAAGGCTCCATCCTTTGCGACTTCAAAAGTGAAGCTTTTTCGAAAACGTTCCAAATAAACATATAAGAGCGAAGTCAAGTTCTGCCAGTCAGCGAGCAGCAAGTAATAATACGCTATACTTGAATTCCTTCGTGCTAGCAAGACTAATTTCAGTTTCAAAGCCAGGTGGACACAACTAAGATAAATATCTCTAAAGTACGGGGTACCAAACTCTAGACACAATATATGCGGCTCTTTAACAAACAGCTTCCCGGGATATTCATCAAAAGGGCTGAGTACGAAAAAAGATAGTAAAGATTGGAATTTTAAAAATAAAGAATGTAAAAAGTGCGAAGGGTTGGGTGAGTTGCCTTTAAGCCATGATGACGGATTTAAAGTGCAACCAGACAAAGACCGAATGAAGAAACAAATAGCGCTGCTCAGAATCGCAGTTTTATTGTAACGACACTAAATTATACATGGCTACAGATACATTAACGCAGTGCACCATGAAAAGAAAACAAAAACGCCTTTCTGTCTGCCGTTATAACAAAAGTATAATCTATGTATTGTGAATTACATGCAATCATGTATTCAGTTATTATGTTAAGATTTTAATTATGCGTTAATTATAAAGCCGGATTTGTTCGGTAGGCTTAAATCAACTGACCGTGAAACTGCCGCGGAACTTACTGAGACCGTTGAGCCACTGCTGCAATAGTCAGAAAATCAGAAAATAAACAGAAGATGTACGCCTTACGAATGATGTTAACGTGGTTTTCGGTCCGTGGAATGAATACTATACAAAAAAAAAGGTGGAAGTCTGTATCACGATGTCAACAAAAAAAAAGACCGGCATATTCAGTTTGGTCAGCCGTTGAGATAATGAAAACACTGAGAGCTTGCACTGGCATTATTAATGTAGAAGTTGCTCTAGACGAGAATGCTGTTCAAGCGCGTTCCGAGCCATTCTCTTTTTCCTGTTGCTTTGAGTAGACCGCCAGCCTTGTGCCCAACTCTGACAGGCACTTATGGGGATATGGAGGCAAGTCGTGTTTCGCTGCGGCGCTGCAAGAAAGGGTTTGCAGCGCATCTCAGTCCCTATTCTGGCGCTTGAACTTTTTAGGTATGGAATAATATGTCCAATCTAAGGAGCAGCTGTAAATCTGGGATTCCTGCTTAAACGCACTGCAAATCTGAGGTCTCGCCTCGGGCAGCTCCTCTTGGGAACGAAGTTAATGCGGCCTAAATTAAAAAGCCAGACTGCACCGTTTTCAGAGAACGAAATTATCTTCTGGGCCTTTTGTTATATCTTTCTAAATTTTATGATACTCAAAATTGCTGGGCAGCCGTAATATACCCCCTCGCACCCAGCTAGTGCTATGCACGCTACCTCAAGAACGCATAAAGCAGGGCTATAATTAAAACCGGTTGTAAGAGTAAAAGTGGAGAAAAAATTTCGACGGACAAGCTATACATGATTTTAAACAATTCTTCATACACGAGCTTCAAAAACCTTGTGCAAACAGTGGAACGGCCTCAAGGGGAAGGCGACTGTGTCAGCTGTGTGATTACTAAGAGGCCTTATGATGGTCATAATTATATCTAACTTCGTTTCAATAGTATAGTTCAGTTCACTCGGTGTTTACCGCAGTTGTCAGAATTTCTAAATAAGTTATCCTCAGGATACATTCAGTTAAAAAAATTACCGACTGAAATCAGGAAAATTAACGTATTTTCAGGAAAATTAACGTAATTTCAACACGAAGCGACGTCGAAGGTTCCAGCACCAAACAGGGAGGCTGGATTCTCCAACAAGCTGCGCTTAATCACACCAATCTCCACATCATTACTCTGTCCCAATCCCGGCTCCCAGGTAACCTCCGCATAGGCGCCTTTCCAAAACACGGTGCTGCCTATTCCAACCCAGGAAGACGCGCTGCTCAATTTGCCCATCCAGCTCATCCCCTTGATTCGACTACCATCTGCTCAGATGCTTCACGAGCTCAGGTCGGCGCTGGTGCTTACTCCAGTGCGCGTGACGGTCAAGTGGCGATGCACCCTGGGTCCGTACATTTATCCCCTCCTAACGCCACCTTCGAGACCCTCCCGATAATCGCCAGTATACCTTCTAACCCCTACGGTTTTACGATGTATACATCGATTCGATACAAGCTATACGCCGATTCATATGGGCCGCATCCATGCACAACTCAGAGTTGAGATACAACAAGTGCTCGCCACTTTGCCCTACGCAGTCATTTTAAGGTGGATTCCTGGCGACGCCAGAATTCTAGGCAATGATCGAGGTAATGCATTGCCTCGCCTGCGAACTTCAGCATCGGGCGCCTAGGATCCTCGCGCCTTATCCACCAAAGTGGGACTGTGCTATACATTACAAACGCGAATTAAATTTTTACAGTGACAACGTTAGAGTAAATCTTCGTACCCTGCCTATTCCTGACAAATTTCTCCCCATCCCCAGATACACATATTTCAACGTATCCACGCTAATACAGTCATCACCTGTGCCTTTTCTTTCATCTATCATCCCAGTTCTTCCCCTGCATGTCTCAATTGTCACGAACCGTACGCTGATCTGGAACATTCGCTTTTCTCCTGCCCGTTGCCATTCAATACCCCTCCCCCCCGCCCCACCGCCCTGATCCAAACCCCTCTCCCGCAGCGTGGAGGAATTGGATAGCATTGGACAAGCTGACAGAAGACTAGACAGCCTTGGTGACACCGGCGCAGCTTTTGCGAAAGCTGTTTTTGTTTTTGGCCGGAATTGCCAACAAGCCCAAGAATCCTGGAAAACCTCTTCTAGTTTGCACGCTGCACGCCGAGTGGCACTGAACATTCAATATCATCGCTCGGATTTAGAATGTTCTGTATAACCCTTTGATTTTCTATGGCCGTCGAGAAATAATTGCCTATAAATTGCTAGGAAGCAATTTATAGGTCAGATTTTGCAGCAGAGAGGAGAGTCAGTCGTAACAATCAGCATGTTCGCGCATGATTTTTCGGTAATCGTTTTCTTAAGAAAATTTAACTATCCACATCGATGTACCTAGTGTTCGCTACTGGCGGACAATAGGTGGCGTTAGTCGCTAAATATCCAGGAAAGCAGGGCACGAGGCGATGGTCCTAAATGACTATACGCCTGAACTTCTAAGCCCCATTTTACCCTCCATCCTTTAATACCGCGCCGTCCGTAATCATTTTACTCGCAATGGGCTCCGCTTCCGGACGGCCCTCGGTTTCCCTGACTGACATCATATCCAGTAAGTTGCTCAACTGCGGAATCCCGACGCCAGGTGCATGTGTCGCCCGCTGGAGAGCTTTTTAAATTATTGTAACAAGAGTACTAGTTTTCTAACAAGCGTGCAAATGTATTACGATTCGTTTTATGATATCACCAGAAATTTCAGAGGCATTAACTCAATAACTGGATCCGAAGGCCTATTTATCACTAAGTAGCACTGTCATTGGAAATAAGCTTTCTGTGGAGGAAAGTTTTTTACTAATCTCATTAATACATATTAAGAACAGAATAGGCCCAAGCACAGCGCCTTGCCCCCTCCCTGATTTTACACGAGGCAAAGGGGGACTGACTCCATCTATCGAAACGGACTGCTAACGAACGGTTAGAAAATATGTAATTTATTTAACAGCGTTGCTGTTGGTACTGAGGCTGCTCCTCTTTATTGTTAAACTTTTATGCTGCAATTTACTAAATCGTTTTTAAAAATCAATAAATATGGCATCAACTGGAAAAGAAGCGTGAAGTGTTAAATAGGGATCAGTTATCAGTTCGAATTATTACGTTTCGCTAGACCAACTGCTCTGGAAAGCATGTTGGTTAAGCAAAAAGTAGTTTTGTTGCGTCAGGTACTTCATAACTGTTGATATAACAACTTGTAGTAGTGGGACCACCGAATTAAATGATGACTTCTGCTACGGCGGGAATTTTCGGAAGATGGGTTAGGAAGCATCGTGAGCCTTGTGGCTTCGGCGAGCATGTGACAAGCATTGATGTAGTATGTGCCATGAGGGACGGGAGGCGTCAGAGTTTAGTAGCAAGTGGCATGCGTCACTCGCCATGGCGGGTGTAGTCCGGGAATGGTCGGATTGCGATGCGGTAAGATGTATCGTGTTTAGATCTTGTCTGATGATGTAGCTTGCTTGCTATTTCTGTAAAGCTTTTAATTTTTCATGAAGCTCCGACACAGTTTACATGACGCAAAGTTGTTTTTATGACTCCAAGTGAGTTACTGAGTTTACTAGCAATAGTGAAAGTAGCATTCTTCTTCCTTGTTACTGAATCATTATTATTCACGCTTGCTTAAAAGATGTCAGCGCTGCTGTAGGTGTTTGGCACTAGATCGCTTAACGTAAAGCATTAAACTTACACCGCGCTAGAATTTAGATTAAACGCGAGCTCGATTTTCATTCGAAAAATCACTGCTATCTCGTCCGACGGTAGTTGAGAGACGTTTTTGAAGTTCATTTCGTGCACTTCTTTTTCCGCCTCACAAACTCCGGCAGTCAACGGAGATTCTGAGACAATACTGTGCCTCATTTCTTCCCTGCCAGCCCGAGACATCGCTTCTTGGAATAGTTTCCGGGGCATTTGTTTTTCTGTCATTAAAGCATCGCGAATCCGACGAGTCGAAATAAAGGACTGATTCATCGCACTAAATCTCGTTCCGTGTCACAACGGGGGTCTGTTACCGCAGGCCATGTGCTCCGCTCGCGGGAATTTCCAACAGGCCTCGCCTCTCTCTGACACGGTCAGAGCGAACAAACTGTCCCGGTAGCGGCTCGATCGGTTCGTCGCCAACAACTGGAGGGGAGCTCTTCGGCGGTGGTTCTTATTCATATTTATTTTTCTCACGGTTGTCCAAGCGGCTCGCGTGCTTAGTCTGGCGGGGTAGAAGCTGTGAGAGCGAGCTTTTTGGAAAGACGGCGCCCGCGGCTTTCTTGGACGCGTCACTCGGCGTTTTCCTTTGTCTAAGCTCGCGTGAAGACTATTCAGCCGCTCGTTCCTCTTGTTTTTTTTCGGGAACGTGCTCAGCGTGACCCGTGGGCATTTTTCGGGACGGATGCTCGTTTCTTTTGCGGCGTTCGTCGCTGCAGTGTGCGCGCATTGTGGCGAGCGATGATGCACGCGCTGCCGGGGTTCAAACCCCTGCCAGAAAAAGTAGGTCATCGTTCCCCGGAAAGAGGAGTGCTCTGAAACCTATTTTAAACACACGGGGATTAGCATCATTTAAAATAACATGGTATGCTTGTTTATCTCTCGCTTGTGTCTGTCTGCTTTAGGTGAGGTAGTTTTTATATTTTTTAACCCCCAGAACCAGCTTTGAATATTTTATCGCTTATTATAAACTGCCCAGGTGGGACGGTTCCTGGAGACCAGCGCAAGGTCAGATCTGCGTGTTGTCCTTATGTGTGAGGCTATGAGACACAGGTGGTGTCGTTTTTAGTGCGCTAGCCCTTATAGTGACCATTCCCCGGATTTAACCCTTGTATGTACGTCTGCTTGTCTGAAGCCCCGGATTTGTGGCAGGCTGCTCATCTCCCCAGGATTTATATATATATATATATATATATATATATATATATATATATATATATATATATATATATATATATATATATTGGAATGAAGAAGATGAACCAGCCCCGAAACGACGAAGCGCTCGCGCCGCCGGTTGGATGCTCGTGCTGGATGGAACACTGCCGCTTGTGTCTGGTCTCTCGGCTCTCTGCCTCGTAGATTTCCTGTGCCAAGGTCTTCGTAGCCGGCGCTTCCATCGTGCCAATAAACCGCTCTACATTTGGTGGAGATTGCTGTGTTCCCCTTTCCACCATCACCGTGGACCTTCGCAGCCGCACCATCCCGATGCCCACTACCAAGGCCAGTCAACAGCCCGCCGCCACGTCGCAGCCAGTCATCTGCTCCGGTGCCGTCCGGCAGCGCGACCCCGCTGTCTTCAGCGGCCATAGCGACCAGGACGTGGAAGATTGGCTGGAATCATACGAACGGGTGAGCCGCCACAACAACTCGAACGACCGCGTCAAGCTTACCAACGTCATCTTCTACCTCAGCGATGTCGCGAACCTCTGGTTCCGCAACCACGAGGCCGACATTCCCACTTGGGCCGTTCTAAAGAGCACCCTTGCGGAGATTTTCGGCCGTCCTGCAGTGCGGAAACTGCGCGCTGAGCAAAGCCTGCGCGTCCGAGCTCAGCACACGGATGAGACATTCACCAGCTACATTGAAGACGTAGTAGACCTCTGCAAGCGTGTTGATCCGGCTATGTTCGAGGCTGACAAGATCAAACACATCATGAAGGGTATCGATGACAATGCTTCTCAGCTGTTGTTAGCGAAGAGTCCCACCACCGTTACCTCGGTGTATACCCTTTGCCAGAGTTTCGACGAGTTGCGCAAGCAACGTCTTTGCGCTCGTCGGCCTCCTCCGCCTGCCGACTCCATCTCCGGCCTGGCCATCAATCCAGATCTACTTGCTACCATCAAAGACTTTGTGCGGGACGAGGTCGGCCGGCAGCTCTCGCTCCTATCTCGCCAACATCAGACACCGACCCCCCTCAGCGCTGAGATCCGGCACGCCATCACGCAGGTGGTCGCTGACGCCCTCCCTCCTCTTCCACAACCAGCCCCCTTGGATCCCCAGGTCGGCCTTCACCCGACCCCGCCACCGCCTGTTGCTGCTCCGTTGAGCTACGGTCCTCCAGTTGAAGTGCCGCCTGCGCCCACTCCCGTGCCTCTCACGTATGCCGAGGCTGTCGCGCGACCACCGCGACCGCAGGCTTATACGTACGTTCCTCAAGTGGTGCCTGCGCCTGCTGCTCCACGGACCCGCTTCACGCCCCCTACCTACAACCCTTGGCGCACGGCTGACAATCGACCGATATGCTACACCTCAGTTTTTGACGCCACCGTTCTCTTCATGCCTTCCCCTGTACTTGCCTCTCGTCGACACCTATGTCTTCCCTTCGCCGTCATCGACATTCACCACGGTGCTGCCGCCATCCTCGTCTCTAACACCTCATTCTCCGCGCTCTCCCTGCTCCGTGGCGAGTGCCTCGGCCATTTTGAAACCGCTGCTTTGATCTCTTCCTTCGACACTGATGTAACCTCCTCCAGTGCCGAAGTCGCTGCCCTCACCCCACGTGGTGCTACTCCAGCTTTGTCATCGGACATTTTCGACCGCTGCATTGACCGCGCTCTCGACACTGCTCACCGCGCGCAGCTCCTTGCCCTGCTCAACCAGTTTCGCTCATCGTTTGACCACCAGTCGACTCTTTGGGCCGTGCGACCACTGTCGAGCACCACATTGACACCGGAACCCATGCTCCTCTCCGTCAGCGCCCCTACCGTGTGTCGCCTCCCGAGCGCCGCGTCATAACTGAGCAAGTTGACGACATGCTACAACGCGGCATTATTCAACCTTCCGCCAGTCCTTGGTCGTCCCCAGTCGTCCTGGTTAAAAAGAAGGATGGCTCGATACGATTTTGCGTGGACTATCGCCGGCTCAACAAAATTACGCGCAAAGACGTCTACCCGCTACCACGTATTGACGACGCCCTTGACTGCTTGCAAGGCGCCGAGTTCTTCTCCTCCCTGGATCTCCGTTCCGGCTATTGGCAAGTCCCGATGGCTGAGTCCGACCGTCCTAAAACGGCGTTCGTCACCCCTGACGGACTCTATGAGTTCAACGTGATGCCATTCGTCCTCTGTAACGCTCCCGCAACGTTTGAACGAATGATGGACAACATCTTGCGCGGCCTGAAGTGGACTGTTTGTCTCTGCTATTTAGATGACGTGGTCGTGTTTTCGCCAGATTTTCCGACGCATCTCAAGCGCTTGCGCCAGATACTGAGCTGCCTCACCAATGCTGGCCTTCAACGTAATCTCAAAAAATGTCACTTTGGTGCCCGGCAGCTGACAATACTCGGCCACCTCGTCTCCAAAGACGGCGTCCTGCCCGATCCTGACAAACTCCGCGCTGTCGCTGACTTCACTAAACCGACTTCTACAAAACAAGTGCACCGATTTGTGGGTCTCTGCTCCTATTTTCGGCGATTTGTTCCCAATTTCGCCTCCATCGTCGCGCCCCTGACGAAACTTCTTAATGGTCCCGCCGACCTGTCTACGTGGGACTCGGCCTGCGACGACGCTTTTGCTGCGCTCCGTCGTTTTCTCACCTCACCACCTATCCTTCGCCACTACGACCCCAGTGCCCCTACTGAAGTGCACACCGACGCAAGCGGAATCGGCCTCGGGGCTGTCCTTGCCCAGCACAAGCCCGAATTTCCTGAATACGTCGTTGCGTACGCCAGCCGTGCCCTCACCAAGGCTGAGTCGAACTACACCGTGACAGAAAAGGAGTGTCTCGCCGTAGTGTGGGCTCTAACATAATTCCGCCCATACTTATATGGCCGCCCGTTCACCGTCGTCACCGATCATCACGCTTTGTGCTGGTTGGCTTCACTCAAAGATCCCTCAGGTCGCCTAGGCTGCTGGGCCCTCCGTCTTCAGGAATTCGATATCACCGTAGTTTACCGATCGGGCCGCAAGCACTCCGACGCCGACGCCTTGTCCTGCTCCCCACTGCCCTCTCCTGCGCCCTCTTCGTCAATATCTGCATCCCTACTCGCAGCGCTCACTACCATGGACATGCCCCATCAACAACGCCAAGATCCATGGATTTCATCGTTGCTCGACGTACTTCGTGCACCCTCTACGGCCTCCTTCCCTCGAGCACTTCGTCGCCAGGCTTCCCATTTTGCCCTTCGCGACGTTCTTCTGTACCGGCGCAGCTATCGTCCAGATGGCCGCAAGTGGCTTCTCGTGATTCCCCGACATCTCCGCACTGAGATTTGTGAACACCACCATGCCGATCCTCAGAACGCTCACGCTGCCTCGCTGAAAA
Source organism: Amblyomma americanum (assembly GCA_030143305.2). NCBI lineage: Eukaryota > Metazoa > Arthropoda > Arachnida > Ixodida > Ixodidae > Amblyomma > Amblyomma americanum. The sequence continues at coordinate 151,804 of JARKHS020016630.1, forward strand.
CGTACGAGCAACTACGCCAGGGGTACTATTGGCGGGGCATGTACAACTTCGTTCGTCGCTACGTTCGCTCCTGCACGGCCTGTCAGCAGCGGAAGTCGGCACCTCGCCCTTCGACTGCCCCGTTACAGCCAATACCGTGTCCGGCTCGCCCTTTTGATCGTGTGGCCATCGACCTATATGGGCCACTTCCCTTCACGACCGCTGGGAATCGCTGGATCATAGTTGCCGTGGACCACCTCACTCGGTATGCTGAGACCGCTGCTCTACCTGCGGCTACTGCTTGCGATGTAGCCTTCTTCCTTCTTCATCACTTTGTCCTGCGTCACGGCGCTCCTCGCGAACTTCTCAGTGACCGCGGCCGTGTTTTCTTGTCTGAAGTTCTTCACGAGCTTCTCGCTGCGTGCCACACAGTCCACCGCACCACTACTGCTTACCACCCTCAAACCAACGGCCTCACCGAACGCTTCAACCGTACTCTTGGGGACATGATCACCATGTACATTCACTCCGACAGCTCCAATTGGGATCAGGTTCTTCCGTTCGTCACCTATGCATATAACACCGCCTCTCAAGCAACCACCGGCTTTTCCCCATTCTTTCTTTTATTCGGACGCGAACCTTCTTGTATGTTGGATACAATCCTTCCCTTTAACCCCGACAGCTCGGAATATGCTTCCCTCTCCGACATCACCCGCCATGCTGAGCAGTGCCGCCAGTTGTCTCGCTCCTTCACCGCCGAACGTCAAGGTCTCTGTACCTATGCTTCCGATCAAGACACGCCCGCGGTTCACTTCTCCACTGGCTCACTGGTCTGGCTCTCTATTCCGAATACGTCCAAATTTTCGGCCAAGCACATCGGCCCTTACCGCATCTTGGAGCGTACGTCACCGGTCAACTACATTATCGAACCGGTGACACCTTCTTCGGACCATCGCCGCCGTGGCCGCGACGTCGTTCACGTCAGCCGCTTGAAGCCGTATTATAGCCCCCTCGTAGTCTCCTCTCCTTGAGTCGCCAGGATGGCTCCCTCTTTCCGCCGGGGCACTTGGAATGAAGAAGATGATCCAGCCCCGAAGCCAACGACGACGAAGCGCTCGCGCCGCCGGTTGGATGCTCGTGCTGGATGGAACACTGCCGCTTGGGTCTGGTCTCTCGGCTCTCTGCCTCGTAGATTGCCTGTGCCAAGGTCTTCGTAGCCGGCGCTTCCATCGTGCCAATAAACCGCTCTACAATATATATATATATATATATATATATATATATATATATATATATATATATATATATATATATATATATATATATATATATATATATATATATATATAGTCCTGAAGAAGACCGCACCGCTGTCGAAACGTCGACAATAAATTTGTCTTTGAGAAGCGCCTACTCCACTTAACCTTATATATACATGCTCCACAAAAAACTTCCCGGATCCAGAAATAAGTCATGCAGAAGAGGGACACAGGAACGAAAACAGTGAGTTATTTACGACGTTTCGGCCGGGGCCCGGCCTTCGTCAGGTAATGCGCAAAGCATGAGTGCTCGCTCCTTAAATACCTGTACTACGAAAAGACAAGCGACCAGGCACTGATATCTAATGACAACTTAATCAAATTCGCGAGACGTCATAAGTGAAGCACAGTGACGAGGCTTACAGGATTTGGGAGTTGACACGTCCTCCTCGCAAGTAAAAATAGCATACAAAATTTATGCTGGGGCATGCAGAAAGCAATAACACGTATTGCGGCGTCAAAGGCATGGCACAGAAACACGTGGCCGCTCACTTCGTCATCTGATAAACAATAACATTAAACACAAAAGAGTACACGGGGCATATGTGATACAGTACGCAAGTATTCTACGAATTGACACGTGTCGTTTTTGAGTCATACACTTTCGAGATGGGAAAAAAAGGAGCAAAGCAGAAATACAAGCTTTTGCAGATATGCGAAACAATACTGCATGGACAGCGCAGAAAATCAGGCACAGCAAACGGCAATCATCAACACGTGTTGCGTTCGTCGTGTCACTATACATTGTAGTCGTGTGATGTTCACACTGGTCGTCGAAAAAATGCTCTGCGTTAAATGCATGAGCATCAGAAGCATCAAAGGCGATCACGTTTCCGTGAATAGAATCTTCGTTACATTGAGAGAAAAGATATTTTCCCAGGGTTTTCATTCAAACAAGACGTTAGTGCATTGAATTTCAAAATAAGGAAGAATTCTCGAACCTCTCTGTTATGGTGAGATTTGAAGCCAGATTAGAGTATTGTGGCTGCAATGTTATCGAATGACTGGCCGGGAGTCGCTACATGTCTTAAGAGCGGAAGATTAGGAAGAGTATTGGAATGCGATTGGTGGTTATTGATTCGCAACCCGAAGGGTAGTTCAGGCTGTCCGATGTACTGCAGCTTACACACACTGCATTCTAGCAGATAGACAACACTGCTGCTGTCACAAGTGAATTTCCCTTTTATTTTACAGTAAAAGTCTGACTAAGTACTTCATGCCAATGTGGTAGTGGTCACATGAGTACATACCTTACAACGCGATTTTTGGCTAGGGCGGCCGCCTGTTGGAGAGGGGTTAGTTGTTTTTGATAAAGTTAGCATGTCGCGTGGGTTCCGTGAACTACATGGTATATGCTACGCGGTGTGGCTGTGGATAGATTCGCGTCAGGCGGCTCCTCTGCAATAGAATATTGCGATGTTTCTTGAGGATACCGTTAACATTGGGCATTGATGCACAATGGGTTAGCACTAAAGTTGTGTTTGATGGTGATTCCGCTTGTTTATCTGAATGAAGGATTTCCTTGCGGTCTATTGCATCTGAGCGTTTTATTACGTCGTCAATAATTTGCGGTGGGTATCTTTGTCTTGTAAGAACATGTTACAGTTTTCCACAGTTGTCAGCAAATTCGGAATCCTATGAGCAAATTATTTTAAAGCGAAGTGCTTGGAGAATGGAGAGAATGACCAATTCAGCATATATTAACATTAACACATTATCGCTATTCGAAGAACTGCCATCGGTGAACGCTGGACCTGAAGACCAGAACAGAAGGAAAAACCGAACTGCTAGCGCACCTAATTGGCAATTGGTATAACTACGGAAATCGACGATCTTTTTTCTTTTTTTTTCAGCGTAAACTGAACAAGAAGTTTTACTTGTTCTAAGCTCCACTTGGGTTCATTTTTCTGGCTGCAAAAAAATAAAATGAATAGAGCTTACGAAATACAGAGAATGCGTGAGAAAGAAAAAATGTACGTTGCAAAAAATTCGCATTAAAACATTGTGACCATGGAACCTCCTGCCGCTCTCCACTTTCAGCACACCCCTCTGTGAGACGCCGAGCACCACTTGCGATGACAGCAACTCATTTTCACTTAAGTCGCGGGAAGAATTGCGCTGTCTTTTCAGGCTCCATACTACCTTACCAGCTGCGACAAAAAGCGCGGTGGTTGGCAGGTCCTAGATTTATGACCTCGGCTCGTGCTCTATTACGCGCACTGATTTTCTGCTCGTGGACGCTTCTATTTCTCGGCTTTGCCGAAGTGTGTCTGTCCCATTGAGGCAACGCAATGACGACGCTTTCCCGGAAGCAGGACGACCGGAGAGCAGGGTGACCACGGCTGGTTGTGTAAAAATGCAGCATTTGTAGCTATTTTAAGCTTGCGGATAACAGTGGTGATGGAAATGCGCGCGAGAACTGCGTGCGAGTGATGCAAGTCCAGGGTCCGTCCTTCCGGTGCTTCGGTCTCTGTGCTTACGCTGAATTCATAACATGCATTAGTGAACACTGCAGCTCTCGTCCACGGAGCGAGGCTGTCAAGCCAGGCTCTATTGCGCTGTCAAGCCAGCGTGAAGGCAAGGTTCAGGCAGGCAGAGCAGCACTTATTAACGAGAGTGCTTCCTGGTGGGCAGTGCGGCGCTATGAATAGTTTATTACTTTTTCTAGTAGCTTCGATACTGCAATATAATAGTTATGGAACAGCCAAAGGCCAGTCTTGCAGCCCTCGCACGAGCAGATGCAAAGACAAAATACTGTCGCAGATGCTGCTGCGCATGCATAAAAGCCGAAGACAGTTGAGCAGCAAGTGCAGTATTGATCAATACTAATCTACTCGAACCTGCCAGACTGCGGCTTCTGTCGGCTTCTGCGGAAACACAACGTCGTCGACCTTCCAGCCTCTGAGCTGCGACCAGATTTTTTATTTCTTCATTGCTATATCTTTGCTGTGCAGTGGTTGCACTGTTGACCAGAGCGCACAAGAGCTTCCGCTCAACACTTCCGCTCTAATTAATGGTGGACTTTGTAGTCTAATCATTCATGGGAATTGGCGTAATGAGATTCATTAGTGAAAAACCAGCGACGCTTTATTCGTTTCTTTGCTGTAGGGCTTACTGAGGACGCCGCATGGGAGCTCACACAAAAGAACACGTGGCATGAAATACTATAGGCATGCTATCTGGAAGAAAGATTTGTGTACCGCAATTAACTCGGACCATCGACGTGGTGAAGACAGGGAAAGCGCTTGTGGATAAAGTAGGCTGTCACAAAAAAAAACACAAGGATGTCGTATCTTCAATACCGAGTCGACCGTCTTGTACATCTTTCGCGCAATCTTGAGCAATATTTCCGCGCTTGGAAAATCTCCATTCAGCCGGAATTTTGCGCCATTTCAGTTTATAAAGCAACCAGTCGAAGTGGCTTGCGTCCCAATAGCATTTCAAGACAGGCGTTGACAAATATAAGCCCAGCAGACGTCGTAACCACTCCTTGTAAGCTGCTTTCTTCCCGGCTCAGCCACTGCCCAAACAAACCGGCTTTCATACCCCGCTTTCATCCTAACCACTCCAGCACCGTATGCCTGTTCAGCGGTGAAGACCCTGCTAGGGAAAAGGAAAAAAAAAAGAAAAAGAACCACAAGTTAGCACGTGGAACTCAGTAGACCTCCAACTGTGCAGTACCCTGCTCAGAAAGCAGCCCACTTCAAATCCAAGCTTCAAATCACTGTTCTCTCTCGATCGCCCAATAACGTGCTTCTCAAATCGCTTGCGCTTCAGCAGCCTTCGCTTCTTACGGGAGCTCTCAAAGACCAAGCTTGAGTCGGCAGGAAAGTTGTGCATCAAAGGTGGTCTTGCGCAAAACGCGGACTAACGCAGCTGTTACGCGCCCGTACAACCGGCATAGTTATTCCGCGTTAACTTACAATTTCTACTGTGCCAGCGGAAGAACGCGGCACACCGTAGAGCACGACGAACTCCGCTCGCCACAGATCCGCCGGCGAGGCCTTGAGGGGCGAACAATGACGCCTGGCTCATTCCTGCACGAGGCACGTCGTGGGAGCAGCAAGGAAATACCGCGCGCTCCGCCCTCCCTTGGCGGATAAATATTTCGGAGGCAATCTACGTCATCTTCAGAGGCTGCAGTGAGAGTCTCCGATGATAAACAGGCCGTTTTTTTTACTATCTTGCAGGTTTATTATAGTTTTTATTATAGATACCTCAAGGGCCCTTGAGGGCTTTACATGAGGGGTAAAGGTTCGACGTGACCTTCAACGCCCAGATGTGTGCACCTGCCTGTTTGTGGGTTGACAAAATATTTCACGAAGGCGCGTCTGAGGCCTGCCTCGATGTGGTATTAAGTTTTTATGCCTATGGGGGAGGGCGGAGCGCGCAACGCATCAGCCACGAAGGGTCGTCGCTTCACTTTTGTTAGACGGGCACGAAGTGAATGCATTGCGGTGTGTACGACGGTAAAGTGTTGAGTATGTGTACTGATATTATACAACGACGAATTGTAAAAAAAAAGCTCCCGACGTCATCCAAGGGTCGCGTGAGAAGTGTCACCTGACAACAATTGATATGACTGACCATCCCCTCCTCTAGGAAGATGCCTGCCGTGGGCGCCAAAAACCTGCTGCCTTTACCTTTCTCTTTTTCCTCCTTTACACTTGAGGTAGTAGGTACCGATCTTTGTGGCGGCCGCTTGCAACATATGCGCGCATGCGCACATCACCGCGTGGTCGTGGCGCGCCCGCGCTGTAGCAGACGACGTCTGTGCGCCAGACGGCGCCTTCCGCGCGTTTTCGACTGTTTAAGCAAACGAAAACAAAAGCAGGCAGAGCTGAAAGTAAAAAGTCGCAAATAAATTTATTTTACTCCCTCATGGGCTACTTAATGCCTCTTTAAATCAGGTTAATATCTGTCGAGAAAAATACGTTGGCAGACCTATTAGCAGAAGAACTGGTTAACACGTCTACTGACTGGTGCCGCTCGCTGCTTGCAACTGTTCCGGTAATTTGGCACTTCAGCAGCAGTTTTATTTGCTCATTGTGCGTATTGAAAAGAATTTTGTTTTGTAAAGCACTTTGCGCTATTGTTGCGTCCTAAACTGCACCTCAAGCGAACGAAGAAAGGAGCCCGGAGTCTCCTTTCATCAGCTACCATCCGACAGCGCTACGCGGGAGCGGTGGATATGGGCAATAGCGAGAAAGGATTGGGTGCCAATATGTGATTACACTGTTGTGTGCAGCCTGCATTTCAAACAGTATGATTTCCGAGACGATTGAAAGCGACGTCTACTGAAGCCAGGTGCAGCGTCTTGTGTGTTCAGTGCCAGAACGCCACGCACGGAGGAATTCGCCGTTCCGACGAAACCAGGCGGAGGAGCGGAAAAACGCAAATGCGAGCCTTCGCCAAGTGTGCCTTGCGTGTTAGACGTGTGTGAAGATGAGCAAGACAAGGCAGCCCCTTCAGTTGAACTACCCGGTGAGCTATCGACAACATCAGATGCTGCTGGGTCATCCAACCGGCAATTTACAGACGGTAGAAGCAGCGCACTCCACATTGAACATGACGTGACTGCACTAAGTGGCGCATCGCATGAACCTGTGCAACATTTCAAAGATCCGGTAACAGCTGTGGAGAAGAAGAAACGAAGAACCAAAGCTTATGCTAAGAGGTCATTTCAAACACAAACAGCGCCAACACCATATTGAAGTTTTTTTGTTCATCGCAAACGATGGCGACAAAAAGAATGCGCCCTGAGAGCGAAAACTGACAGGCTGAACAGAACAGTGGACGCGTACAAGCAAGAGCTTCAGAGACTGAAGAAAAGCTGCTTGGTCAGTGCATTTTTAGAAGTTGTGGCCGATGCAGAAGACGGAAGTGCAAAAGCAGTGCTACTTCGAGACCAAGTGAAGAATTATAAAAAGAATAACCCGGATAATTGAGCTAGTTGGTACATCATTTTAACACTTTTAAAAGCGCTGCGACAGGGGACAAAAAGAGAAAGAAAGAAAACGAAGGACAAACGCAACTATCAACTGGAGTTTATTCGAAAAAACACACAAGGTTAAATAGCTCACAAAGCTAGCCAGCACCGCATGCGCCTGCCCCCAAAATGACAAAACGAATCACTGTGGTGAGTTAAGATACCGAAGTTTACAATCATTTATTACAACAGATGGTGTGCTGACACACATGTTGGTCGGGGTTTTTGTGAATATGAAATGCCTCAGATAATTTTCTTGTTAGCTGATTGGAATGCCTATACAGAATTTTCGTACTAATGAACAGAGGTAAACAGTGGTAAATGAAGTACCGTTCACATGCGGCAAGAGTTATATAGGCCAAACTGGTAAATGTACAAACACAAGGCTACGCCAACATAATTCGTCTTCAAAAGGGGCTCCTTCCTCTAATTTGGCCCTGCGTTACAGAGACTGCGAACTTAACAATTCTAACCCGTCGGACAAAAATGCATGTGTACCTCTGTTCAATAGTACAAAAATTCTGTATAGGCATTCCAATCAGCTAACAAAGGAATTATCTGAGGCATTTCATATTCACAAAAACCCCGACCGACATGTGTGTCAGCACACCATCTGCTGTAATCAATGATTGTGAACTTCTGTATCTTAACTCACCACAGTGATTCGTTTTGTCATTTTGGGGGCAGGCGCATGCGTTTCTGGCTAGCTTTGTGAGCTATTTAACCTTGTGTGTTTTTTTGAATAAACTCCAGTTGATAGCAGCGCTTGTCCTTCGTTTTATTTCTTTCTCTTGGTGTCCCCTGGCGCAGCGCTTTTGAAAGTGTTAAAATGATATAAAAAATATACTGTAGTGGTCTGAAACCACAATCAGACACTGAATCGTTATTCGACACCTGTCGACAAAGCCGTACGAGCATATCAGGTCCGAGGGACTCCTCTGACTACCATGTCGAAGCACTCTACAGAACTATATTGGAACAGTCGCCGGAGAAGTTGGGTTTAACGACCTGGTACGCTGCCGCCTGGAAGGAGAACTAGAAAATCTGGAGACGCATCAGTCGAAGGGGTGCGGTCTTGTGGTAGACGAGACTAGGATTCAGGAGAAGCTGATCTACAACAAGCAAAAAGATGAATTTGTAGGTGATGTTGACATGAGCCCCGAACTTCGAGATATCAGTCCCAGCTCAGAAGATTCGTCTTAGCGAACTCCCTTTTGTGCTTTTTGCTGTGTGGTCTTCAGGCAAGGTTTAAGATACCTGTAGGGTATTTTTTTTACCCCAGGCTGTACAGGAGAACAACTTGCTGTAGTTGTACGCCACGTGCTCAAGAAGACAGCCGATGTAGGATTCGACACCGTCCGGCTGGTGACACAACCACAAGGTGAATGTCGCGGCAATGAATATTCTGTGCGGAGGCAAGGCGAACATCAGACAACGCACCCTGTCGATCCCTCTACGGAGCTTTTTTTTCGACCAAAGTCACAAAATAAATAATGTGAGGTCACAGTTCCTGGCGAAGGACTTCAGCAATGAAAAGCAGATCACATCACCGTATGTCAAAAGTCTCTGCAGAATGCATGAAAACTCTACAGTGAAGCCGGTTTGGTTCTTCACCCGAAAACACGTGTATCCATCTAACATAGAAAAAATGAACGTCAGCTCAGCGGTTTCGTTGTTTTCAGTTCCTGTAACTGCCACGCTTAGCTACCTCAAAGATCAGGCCGGCCACACAAGTGATCTAGACTTCGTTTCAGCAGGACCCACAATTGAATTCATGCAAATGATACAGAAGTGGTTCACAATAATGAACGTCAGGAACTGCCAACAACACATCCACTCTAATAACGCTGACGCCCGTCAGTTTACGGACGCAGCTGACCCAAGATTAGAATGGCTTGAGGTTTCTTTCCTTGCTTACATCGAAGACCTAAGGAAAGAAAGCCCGGCTGGAGGCTTCTTAAGCAAGGAAACTCACCACGCCCTTGTCTTTTCGACCACGTCAAATGTGAGGTTCATTCGTCACTTACTGACCGCCAAGAAGTTCGGCTTCGTGCTCACACGCAAAATGTCGAGTGACCCGATAGGTTTGGCTTCTTGCGACAGATTTCGGTATCAACGGCATCCTTGATGTGAAGAGCGCGATATCCGGACTTGAAAAAATGCTAAAGACCGGCATCGTTGCTGCCTCCGACCAGAGAAACGTTCAGAGCTCGACATCATTCGTCGCAAAGCAGCTGCTGCCAACTCAACGGAGCCCCACCATGCCTGCCACTGGTAACAAGTTTCTCGATCAGGCAGTGAACCACTTAAAGAATCACTGCACAATATCGACCCCGCACAAAACAGGTCCGGACGAAGCAGCGTCGCTATGGCTGAAGGTTTCATTGTGAGGGCTGCAAGTGAAAGCATTGCTTGCTCTAACTGTGTCGCACAACTGCAGGGTCAGAAAGGCACCACACCTCTCCTTGGCCTTATTTCCCACCAACATGGGGGCGGGCTCTTCTGCCCGAGCCAGGAGCTCGTAAAACTGCTGATTGGTCTTCGGAAGCTTGTGGACTACGTGCTTCCCCATAGAAATTATTTCACAAAACCTTTGGAGGTTTGCGTCGAAAGAAGTGTGGCAGCGCTCATGGTACTCACTGTTCCCAGCTGTGGAAACACAGACAGCGATCATCGCAAGGTCCTCCTGGAACTCATTGCACACAAGTTCATGAAGCCGCTGCTCACCAACTAAGCCGCCAGAGCTGCCGACAGGAATGCTGTTGTCAAGTTTCTTGACCACAAGCCTATTTCCCGCAAAGTGCTTAAATTGTAGGTGATTTATTAAGCACACGCTAAGCTCAAATGATTTGCTTTTATGTTGCCGTTTGACCTGCCCCGAGTTTACCACTAAGAAAAACTACGTGCCACTCGCATCATGCTGCGTAAGCGACATTCCAGGACGAGGAAAATCTGTCAAAATAAAATACTTTCGGAGGACGTCTTGTTACGTTACTTGTGATCGCTAACTACATTGACTGCAACAACTGCGATACGTGCAAAAAACTAAAATTTCATTGCAAGTGGCCAGAACACGACTTCGCTCAAAAACAATTGAGCAGAGGGGTTGCGCCGCTCTTTTCGAGCAGCTAGAGCAGCGCCACCGGTGCCTGCTACTGGCTGCTACCGCCGCGGCACCTCACCATCCTGACCAGCCGCCTGCATTGGCGCAGATAGGGAAGTAGCTAGCGCCATCTCTTAACAACCGTCCGCAACTTCGGGCACGGCGGCTACAATGGGTGAGCGAGCGACGCCGCAGGCATCTTTCTAGAGGAGGCAATGGACTGAGGCGAGACATGGTTGACGAATGAAGAACGTTTACTGAAAAGCGTGCAGAAATATATAGGCCCGAACGGTTTGATAACGCACCACGGAATCATGGTTCACAAGACCGCGATGACGTCACAAAACAGCTTCGCGCTATGACAACAATGACTTGCAAAACGTTGCCGACATTATCCCAGGGTCCCATGATAAGTGTAATGTGACAACGAGGATTTGCAAAAAAAGTTGCTGACGTTCACACGCTAATGCTTTCGCATTTCTCCAATGCAGCAGACTGCAGTGCGGCCACCGTTCCGGGTTCAAGCCAACGCCCTGGTGCGCAGTAGCGGAACGCCCCAGCCATTAAACTGCAGTGGCGGATGCATCCACACGCGTCACTAGTTGGAGGACTAATAGATACGCGATTATAAATTGACGCACAGCCACTACGACAATGGTAGCAGTAAGCCAGGTGGAATATGCAGCTGCTGGCAAGGGACATGAGAATGTGGGCCATTATTTTGCCTGGGTGGGATTACTGCAGGTCGAATCCCTGCACCCAGATATGTCTAACGTCGTACAGGCATAACGCCGCTTTTTTGCCCAGGAGTTCTAAACGTTTGTCGTGTACAAGCTTGCGCCCGCTAGCGTAGGTTCAAGAGGATAAACATTTTCCCCGTACAAGCGTTGCGTTATGTGCGCTCAGTTTTGTGCGTTTTTTCTTTCCAGAAAAAACCACCAGCCTTCTCTTGAAGCAGTCAGCAGATTAAATCCCATCAATTACACTGTGATTCCACAATAAAAGCAAACAACACTTGCACATTCGTAGAGATGATCAGAAAAGTGCCATTGAAGGCGGTGTCAAATGTTTCAAGCTGTACCACACGTAATAGGTAGCGCATTTCTTTAGTATCCCATGTTTTAGGATCGCTCTGAAGTTTACGCTGAGGAAAATTGCTCCATCAGTAAAAGGATGATTATGCAGTAAAATGTACATTGTACGTGAAAAATATTTCAGTTTTTTTTTTATTCCAGAAGTCTGGAAATACATGGGCTAACCAGTTTGCTTGCAACATGTCTTTTGTCTTACGCCGTGTTTTATTCATCGCTTTTGTATTCATTTGGGTTTCATTTGCTACATTTCTGTGGAGTTACCGGCTGGCTTTAGGAGGAACAACTCAAGCTTTTGTTTTCTTATTAGCTAGGCAACTCGACATTTCTTACGCGTCGTAAAAAGAAATGCAAACAGGCTATCGCCGTTATTAAAAGTGCGGTTTAGCTTAAAGACGAGAAAAGCGCATTAGAGATTTCACGCGACCTCTTAATTAAGCCTTTTGCTTTCACAAAATGGAAGGGAAAAAATGCCTTGAAGGAAGTGTGCTCGAGTTTTCATTACTTGCAAGTCTTAAGACAAATTAAAAAAATCGCAGTGAATGGTATACCGATGTGGAAAGGAATGGCACGAGCGCGCTATAGAATATTTCTTTCGGGAAATGCCCGAACAATTAGAGCAGCTTCTTGCCCGTCATAGCTCTCAATGAATACTGCAAGGTTAGTTTGAAAAATTGTCACGCGTCAGGGCCAAAGCACGGTATACGTTTATGATAAGACGCACGTATATAAGCAGTGAGCCGCCACGGCCAGGCCTGAATTGACAGGGCTGTGAAAAGTCGGCGTGCTAAAATTTATGCCACGCACGTGTCCGTGAGACGAGGCTAAGTGACGAAAAGGGGATGTTTGACCTCCGCCAAACACTTCCCGGCAACGAAAAAAGCCCATTCGAATTTAAATGTCCGGAGGTTTTTTTTTATTCTTCTCATTAACTCATACGCCAGTCGAATATGGGCATTAATCAATGCTTCCGCAAAACTGGGGAGGGGGTGGGGGGGTTCAAGCGCTAAAAATATCCGGATTTGCAGAAATTTCCTTTTAAAGCTCTTCCTGAACGCATGGATTAACGCTGCTGGATAGCACGGTTCCTCGCCTCAATGGACCGCGTCATAAACATACCTGCGGAAGATGGCAGCGGACTGCAGGCACGGCCGTGCATCACAGATGATGGGCAACTAATTTTTCATGAAGATAAGCTGGTTTATGTTACCGACGGTGAGTATAAGAACTTTTTTCTGCTCGAGATGCATGCTCCAGATTGCCGGCGGTCTCAAAGCGAATTTGATGTTGCCCGTTTGCGCCACGACGCAAACGGCGGACCGTGAACTTTTCCAACAGACGTAGGTACGTGCATTAGTGCTGCGTATGCCAGCTGAACGGCAGTACCCATCGAAAAAAACTTCGCGAGGCAGGTTTATCAGCTGATGTCGCATGGGTCACATCGAAACACAGCACTGTGTTTCGTTGGCTGGAACGAAGGCGATGTGGTAAAAATTATAACTCAAGTCGCGAAGTTTTCTTCTTATATACTCAAAATCTATGTGCATCAATTATCGATGAAAATAGATGTCAGCAAATTCCTTGCGCATAAATGAAGTTATTTTAAACTTGATATTGTCCATTCTGCGTGCGTTCTGAACCTGTTATGCTTGTCTCATGCCTGCATTTACAAAAAAGAAAAAAGCGAAAACAAAAATGATTGTTTTTGCAATTAAGTGTGTATGCTGACGAAAGTACTGTACATGTTCTCAATTTTAACGCGTTATTTTTTATCAGGAGGGTTGCTTCCAAACGCATAATGGGAAGCAGATGGTAAGGATATAGCATATTTTTTTCGCTGCTTTTACACGTACATACAGCAACCTCAACTACTACGTTTCTTTGCAAAGCGGAGAAGCCAACTTTTCGTAGCAAGCTGCGCAAGCTCACGCGGGCGGCGCTCAGGGGCAAGCGCGACTACGAACATAAAGGGGTGTGTCATTGAGAAAGGGAAAGCAGTAAGAGCGAGAGCTATTTAAAGAAAGAAACGGCAAAAAAGGTGCGAACGACCCCTGCAGGACGGTCAGATGACCTGTCAACTTACGTATGACGTGCATGCCTTGGCGGTTCCGGCGGCTTCCACTGCATGAGAGGTTGTGTGCGTTAATGCATGGGAGGCTTCGCCGCGTTAGATTTCACGTACGAAGTGTTGCATGTGATGTAACTTCCGGACTTTTTCCTTGCTGAACGTGAGAGCGCAAAACCAAGGACGTAGAATAAGACACACAACACGAGCGCTCGTGTTGTTTGTCTTAATCTACGTCCTTGATTTTGCGCTTTTACATTCAGCATGGAAAACCAACTCACCAAAACTCGGCTTTTATTGACTTTTTCCTGCCATCTGCGGCACGAAACCATAACGCGCGTAGACGTACGCTAAGCGGAGCCAATTGCAACCATGCAGTTAAAAATTCATAAAACCTAACTGGTTGCAACTCGTCCTATTAGATTCCACCTGGAAAAATTCTAGTTGGAACCTACACACGCTGAAGGCAACAGAAGGTTCAGCGATAACGTTGGCTGAGTTATAATCGTAGGTATATATTATATCCTAGAGTCTCAAACTCCCCCTTCGCGCTGTTTTCGTGATCACATATATTGTATGTACAAATATGGCAATTATATGCTACTCTGTTCTATTTCCTATGCAGGCCCGAGCTCTTAATGGAACCAGGGTCTTCCACACAAAAAGGCCGTGTGGGAGGATGTGGCAGTGCATGTAAACTCACAGTTCCCGACAAGCACCGTCACTTCTCTCCAAGCTGAAAACAAGTGGAAGACCATGGGGCGGGCATACAGGAGGACAAATGAACACAACGACAAGTCCGGAAGAGAAAGACGGACGTGCAGCTACGAGCGGTAGGTGTTAAATCACGTGCAAGCCTGATAAAGTGCTTGAAGTCTTTACGGCATGTGTGTTTTTATGCAGTGAACTGGAGGAAATCCTAGAAAAGCAGCACAGTGCGCGGCCACTTTTCTTGGTAGGGCCTGGCCGCATGCAGTCAAGCACAGAGTATGTACCTTTCAGTTTATGATAAATTTGTGACTCAAACAGAAGGCATATAAATGTGCGGCTGCATACAGTTCTAACAGCAAACAGATGCTGATATGTGAGTTTTGTAAAAAATGGCTGTGTGTGGTATATGTAAAATAATCATGAACGTGGTTCTTATACGTAGGTTTCATCTCAGACATCAGCTTCATGCTTGACACTCTGCTAGTATGCAGTTCGATCATTTTGCATTATATCACACAAGAGCACGCCCTTGGATGCATTGTGCATATGTGCTTTCTAAGGCACACATGCCTTAAGGTGGAAGGTCTAAGTTAAAGCTGGGAGTTATACAAGCATGCTTTTTACTTACCGTTTAAATAATATACGCATTAACCAAGCTACATACATAATTTTCACCTTGCTTCGGTGCATATGTAACATATGTAGTGAGTACAATGGTTGATGTGTACCAAAAGTTGAGCTGACAGCTTTTTATTAGCTCAGGAAAGTGCATGGCCGTAAGAGGAGGCTTCAAAAGTTCTTTTCATGATTTCATAACAGGAACAAAAGTTTATGCACGTGGTACATTGTGTCGTAGCATTGAAAGGAACGTTCCTAGCAGGACTTCTTACTGTGGTACACCCAGGTCTCATTTAAGATGTCAGCTTCTTATACATGTCTGTGATAGAAATGAACGGAAGAGAGTAATGACACTGAAATTAGGACATGGATTATTAAAAAAATGCACGACATATTTAACAGGCTGCAAATAAAATTCCTAATGACATTTAGTACAACTGCGAAATGCAGTGAAATGGTGCTGAAAAGTTATACAGTCAAAATCAAAACACTTCTCGTTGGGCATGCATAACTTATTACTGCACGCATTTGTGAAGTAGATATAGCCAGTATCGTGGAAGGTCTACAAGTGCATTAACTGAAGCCATAACATTTAGCTCTTACATTCAGGCCTGTTTCTAGTGCTACATCACCAGAGACCCCAGCTTGCCCAATCCAGATTAATCTGCAGACTCGCAGACTTTGATCAGAGATACCAGTTTCATCTGGATAAGAACTTTTCCAGCTCAATGTGGAGCTGGAGCGACATTCTCCGGCTGGAAATGGAAGATAATCCAAATTGTGCAGCTAGCTGAAGCTGACTAGTTATGTAAAGTATACTCAACTGAACCTAATTTTCAGATCAATAATTCCTGCCGAAATTGAAGTGTCCACCTGGGAAACCGTGGTTTCCAATTCAAAAGGTGTAATTTCCAGTTCTGCAACTTCGCTGGAAAAGCGAGTCTTTTTTTTCCATTGCTGCCACAAGAAATGTTATGTGCAAGAAGTAACAAATTCTTTGTTTCTAAATTATTTTCATCCTGTCAGAGGACTCACAAGGTGGGCCGAGTAGGTGGCAAGAAGCCACGCAAAGTGCTGTAGAAGCAGCAACAAAAAAGAGATCGCGAAAAGACGGTGCAGAAAAGTTATGTGACATATTCGAGAAAGCCCTTGACAAACAATGAAACACGACAAAAAAGCCATGATGAAAGGAGGGAAATTGAAAGCAAAACTGATTCTATTAGAAAAATCGGGAATTGCACTAGAAAAGAAGCCAATAATGATGTCGACTGCTTATAAATGCAGAAAATCTTGTTTCCTTTATTGCATGTTATTATGCACGTTATATATAGCTACATAAATAAACAAATTCCCATTTGATATCAGCTGGAAGCAGCTAAAACCAGTTAGGTATAAACTGCTTCCAGTTTGACTGAGCTAGTAACTTGCTTTAATTGGCTTTTTAATTGGTTTTGGGCGAATCGAAATGGCGCAGAGTGTGTCACGCATCTCGGCAGACACCTGAACCACGCCGCAAGAGAAGGGATAAAGAGCGAATGAAAGAAGAAAGAGAGGAAGAAGTGCCATGATGGAGGGCCCCGGAATAATTTCGACCATCTAGGGATCTTTAATGTGCACTGACATTGCACAGCACACAAGCGCATTAACGTTTCGCCTCCTTCGAGACGCTGCCACAGCGGTCGGATTCGAACCCGGGTACTCCGGATCAGTGCCCGAGTGCTCTTACCACTGAGGCAGCGCTTCTTCCTTAACGCAATTCGCCCACTTATGATTTCACCTGATGTTTAATTAAGGTTAACACATACAAATTAGGTGTATTTATTCTGTAACATATTTTCAATGCATGCTGCCTCCAAGGCATTATGAAATGAGCTTGAAAAGTTAATATTAATTCAAGAACTAGAATAGCACAAATGGCATGGACAAATAAACATGGACAAAGTACCCAGAAGCACGGACATGTCCTTTATATTCATCACTTTTTTATTCAAGCAATGAGGTCCACTTTTTTGGAACGGCTTCCTCGAATGTTTTACAGAGCTTTATGCATATTTATTGTTTCTGCTATTTCCTGGTCAGTACTTATGTTAGGACGATCCATATGTTATTGGACTAATTTAATTCAGAGAAAATAAGCGTGCCCTGCATACCTATGTGCGCTCTGTAAATATATATGTATTTTAACACAAGAGCATTTCTTCTCTGTAATAAAACTCATGTGTTGCCATTATATGGACTGATAGCCCAGGTTCATTTGCAAGTTCTGGTCTCACATAGATGCTTAACACACATATGTTCCCCATACACACACTCCACAATGGACCTTGTTAGTTTCTTACCCTGTGCACTTGCCGTGCGAGCTGACATGACAGCAAGAAAAGGCAGCACAGCCTTTTCTATGAGGTAAATATGTGTATAATGTTAGTAGTGTGATGCTTTTTCTGGCATTAATATTCATGGGCCACTGCGACCACACTGGGTAAGGATCCTCTTCTTGATCATGTTACTTAATTGTCTCACCTATTGTATTTTTATGCAAGCAAAACACACAACTATGTGAAAAAAAATTATTGCAATGCATATTCAGGGAAAGGCAGCCAGGCAAACTGACATTTGATAAAGCGAGGTGATCAAGCTATAACCCAAAGCTCTCTGTACAGTATGCAGAAGGGAGCGCATGTTGCTTCAGAGCTGTGCAATCACTAGTTTTCTCTGAAGACTGCATGACTATGAATATGGCATTAAAGAAACCAACTTAGAAGGGGTATGCACATAAACGGCTACCTCTTCAAGGCTGTTATGCTGTAAGGAGTGCTCAGCAAACAAGCGATATAAGGACTCTTGCATGTGTCATCTTGTATGAGGGGCATCAGAAACATCACTTCCACTTGTATGTTGTACTACAGGCTTGACTACACACAAAGAAAAAAAATATCTATGCTGCCTTCGTCTATTCACTTTTTTCCCTAAAAAAAAAGAATAACCACATTTTTCAATGAATGTACGTGCTAGTTCTTACAACACTTCTTGTCGAGTCATCATGTGCCCCTGCATGTAATTTTTCGAACATTTTATATATTTACACAAGCAATCATCTTTAACACAAGACTTGTTAGCCGGGTGGCTCAGTGACTTTGGCATTTGACCGTTGATCCCAAGGTCAAAGGTATCATATCTTGGTGCAGCAGCCTCTTGTTGATAAAGGTGAAGCACGAAAGTGCCCATGTTCTGTGCATTGGCAGTGCAAGTTAAAGAACCCAAGGTGGTCCAAATTAATCCGGAGCCCTCCACTGTGGTGCCCCTCAGAGCACATATATGCGTTGCTTCAGTGCCTTAACCCAAGAATTTTGAATTTCTGCTAGGACGACGAACAACTGGAACAAATATAATATTGCACACTAATTATAGAGTGAAAAAAGACACATGCATCCTTCACACACAATTTGTCAGCATTACAAATAAATGGAATCCATATAATGAAACAAATTAATTGTAAAGTGCATTCTTCACACTGATTTTATCATGAGTATAAGTAAATAGATGAAAATGTGTATAATATACATTGCATCATTTTCATGGGATTTTCTGCATTTGAAACAAGTCTGCGATTACATTTTATATATGCGTCAATGCACACACATTAAAGACATAGTAAAGATAACAAGTGCTCCTTCACAATTTCCCTAGAAATGGCAAGAAACACACATTTTAGAAGCACGCCCTGTGAATGTACATTTAAACAGGCTGAGAAAATATTCTAAGGAAAAGGAACACAGCTACAAGAAACGCTCAACTTCGAAAATACTACAGCTGGCTCACCAAAACGCTATGAACAGTTAGGAAAGCTATGTCTGCAGCATCCTTGCAATATAGTCTGTGAATGTGGATGGGCATGGTTCAATGTCACTGTCATCATTCCGTGCAATGACATCCAGGCCTGGTGCTGTCAACTCATTATCATCCTCCTCATGATCATTGTAGCGTATGCGCCAGTTGTGCAGAACACCAGCTCCAATAATGATGAGGACGACCTCCTTGATGGAGATGGCATTTACATAAAACAGCAGCCTGAATCGGTTCTTCAGCAGCATAAAGGCCCCTTTAACTACAACCCTCTGCAGGCTGTGCATCCCGTTGTAGTTCTCTTGGTATCCATAAAGCCCTTTTGCAGAGCTTTTGTATGGTGTGAGTAGCCAGGACAGCAAGGGGCATGCCGAATCTCCAAGCAAGTATCCGCCTTCAAAAACATATAGGCATTCTTTTTTTGTGTGTGACCTGTTAATATAATATGTATCTCAATTTAGCTAGAAAATTAGGGTATTTCATGCAAATATTAGATGACAATAAAATTTCTGTATCACATATAAAACTGTACCACATATAAAAAATTTTGCCATTAATATTGCAAATGAAGAAAAATTTTTCAGATGACAAACGAAATGCGTGCACGTTTCTGCAAAATCATTTTTTCACTTATTTATTAGCACATTATTTACTTTTGTGCGCAATATCTTTTTTTTTTGCTCATAAGCAATTACTCATTCCTACCTCGGCACTTGTCTTCTGCATCCTCATAAAAATAAACTGTTTCTGAGGACCCGGGCATCGTGAACGGATCCTGGATACCCGGCGAGTATATAGATGAACTCTTTTCTCTCATTGCAGATTCCTTGCAAAATCACCGAATGCTACATTTCCCTTTTGTAGTAGGACTGCTCCAATTCCGATGTCCTTGCGATTTCGACGTGACATCCGTCAATGCAACCAATGCCTTTAGGCAGTCCGGCCATCCCTCTTTGTTGCCCTCTTCCTCAAATCGTTTGTGGCTACGTCTCCGCTCCTCTTCGTTTGGCCAGGTGATTACTTGTTCTGACATGCTGAACAAGAGCACCCGATTCAAACTGTTCTGCACAGATGACTCTGCCACATCAAATTTGTCTGCTATTTGCACCATGCTGGTCTGCGTAGTGAGGTAGGTTAAGGCAATCAAGACAGTCTTCTCTGACGACATTCTTGGCCGGCCGTGCGTAGCTTGCGGATAGAAGAGCGACGCCTCGAACTTTTCATTCAGGCGTCCCGCTGCTTCCTGGGACAGGCGGAACAGTCGCCGAAACTCCACATCCACGTACCGTGGCACGGTATTCTCCACATACAGGGGTACACGGTTCTTTTTTCTTCTGTGAAATTGAAGTGCTACTAGTTCCAGCATGCTGCACTGCATTTCATCATCTGATTCTTCACCCGAAGAAAAAGAATCGAGCAAAAACTCGGCGCCTAGCGACTTTATGGCGTCCATGTTGCGCACAGCGCAACGCAGACGATGCTCGATGACAAAGGCGACGCGGAGAAAATGCAAAATTATGCGGGCTGAGTGCTTTTACTGATGGAGCAAGACAACGTACTTTTCGCGGTAATTTATTTCTTGTTTTCTTGCCAAAAGCTCCGTAATTCAATCATTGTCGCAGGCTCGTGCAGAAGACGACGCGCGCTTTCATCGGATTGGCTGCGGCTGCGGACCGCCGAGTGGAGTGGTTACGTCGTCGCATAAGCCCCGCCCTCCACTCCTCTACACCAGCCTGCACGAAGAGTAGGTAAAAAAATAGCCCTAATGACTTACAGTGAGGTTCATCAAGAATAGTATCGTTTATTGCTCTGCTGTACAGTTTTCGTGCGCGGAGTAGTGGGATATGTTTGTTGGTAGAGGTATGTGCAACGACTTCATTTTCCGTTGGTGCGTGGGAAGTGAAGTTATTTAGCCAAGGGCATAGAGTGAGGATAACATTAAATTTACGAATATGCCATAAGCAATGTGCAGGACAGGC